>OY829913.1:155110891-155268764 GCA_963691935.1 Nephrotoma guestfalica
AATAAAGCGAAGCAAGCCGCCACGACATCATCAGCTACTCTCCAATCGATTAAGCTTTGGAAAACAGCCTCCGCCATTTCCAAACCAGTTGCTCTTGATATTTTGGGAACGGACAATAATTGTTCTCCATCTATATGGGAAATAATCACCGGCAAACGATCCACGGCCTCCGTTCCAGATAACCCCGGAAGCAATTTTCCATTACAATGTACTGCGCCTGTTGTAAAGACGCCTCGGTGAAGTTCGATTCAAAACGAGTTCATCAATAGAATGTTAAAGACTTTCGGTAACTGCACTGATTAAATGAATTGCTGCACGATCGGTAATCTTTCACTTATCCAAAGCTGACAATATTCTAGGAGTAGCGACAATACTCTAGGGCTCACTTTGCGCTTAGCATCGGCCGCATCTGATGTCGTTATCAGATATAATAATGATTGTATGTCTATTGGATATGATTTACGTTTTTCTTCAAGATATCTTCGTTTACGATTTTTGTCTGCCTCCATACGTTCCGATTTCCGCTTTTCTTTTTCAATTTCATATTGTCTGACTCCAGTCAAATATCCGGGATGCTTTTTCTCACGCTCTGACAAAAGGAATCGCTTGCCCTCTTCACTGGTCATCATGGACAAGGCATTGGTATGTGCGATATCGAAAATATCATCCAGCTTACCATTAAAAGCAATTTATCTTTCACGGTAAACTTTTGAAGGTTTATTTTTATTCTTTAGATGATTTCTCCACTCACCATGCAATTGTTCCAATTTGTCAATGGAATGTTGTTCATTTATCACTGGAATTCGTGTTTTTAACCAAAAAAAGACACTTCCTGGATTGTCAGAGCTGTACTTTCACGAATAGTCAATTGTATAGTACGGTGATTGTAAAAAAGGACACATGGCCAAGAAGATAAATTTCTGTAGTGGACCGTAAATTAGCTGCCATTATATAAACTTTAGTAGCCCTTTCTTAAAAATAGTAATACAACTGTTAAACGGTCTATATTTAGTTATTACAAATTTGTGTCTTTTTCTAGAGAGATTTGGATTTAAACTGACATTAATTTTTATTTCTTTTGTTTATATATTATATGATACAATGAAACACATAGCATGTCATAATTAATGCGGTAGGAGGATTTAAATTCAATAACTAACGAGACGAATGGGTCATAAGGACTTAACATAGCTGTGTTTTAGGATAATGACATCATAAAACACAACTATGTTAAGTCCTTATGATCCATAAGTTCGTTATGACATCATAAAACATTCCATTGTTTATTCTTTAAACCTTTTTTTTGTAATTTTGAATATAAATACGAGGATTTAAAAGAACTTATTTGGGTTTTATTAATTTCGAAAATTGGCAATAAACTTACTATTTGTTAACCGATTTTTGATATCTTTGATGTTTTGGAAAGGTAATTATATCTTCTATTCATCACAATTTTTAAATAATTTTTCTGTCCGTTTGAAAGTGAAAAAGTGAAAAAATACCGTTTATATCGAACTTCGCGCTGAAGTCAAGTCGCGACCTCTAAACCATCTGCGATTGACCCAATATTTTTTCTATTTAATTTTTAGCATAACCTCACATTTCTAGGAGGGGTCCACAAACAAAGACCCATACAAACAAGGACTACCATAATACATATATATATATATATATATATATATATATATATATATATATATATATATATATATATATATATATATATATATATATATATATATATATATATATATATATATATATATATATATATATATATATATATATATATATATATATATATATATATATATATATATAGGGTTGGCCATCTACCTTTTTTAACTAGCGGTTATTTTGAGTATGGTAAGGGTTATGTCACTTCTGATTTGACAGAAAGTTAGTTTTATCCTTCCGCTGAACGAAAATGGTTGTGTATTAGCGAAACCCCATTGCGTTTTTGGTTCGCTGAGTGGGTTTGCGATCGACTTGAAGAAGATGCCGATTTTGGCAAAAAAAAACATCTTTTCGGATGAGGCGCATTTACATCTGGGCGGCTATGTAAACAAGCAGAATTGTCGCATTTGAGGCACGGAGAACCTGTAGCTGCTCAAAATCCTTTTCACTTCGTGGCACTCCTCGTAGCAAAACTATTTATACACCGCGCCGCTTAATTACGTGGCATAGCTCGTTTTGCTGAATAGAGCTATTTCGCCACCTACATTCTCGAATCTCGATATTTATCGATAATCGATAAATATCGAGAATTAAAATATTCACACGGAAAAAGAAATAAGAAACGAAAAAGGACAGTCGGGTTTTGAATTTCAAGAGACACAGTCTCACACACAAACGCGGTTAAAGTAAAAAGTGAAAGTGCCGAACAATCGTTCACACGCATCAACCATCTTGTTGAATATGTGCAACGACATTTAGTATAAAAATTATAATCTTAATAAATAAATAAATAATAAAATAGTACATAATAATAAAATATAGTGAGTGTTATTAATTATTAATAATAAAACACGGTAACACCCGCTATAACTGGTGACCCCGACTCGCGGATAACGGTTTAATAAAAAAACGGTTCGACCGTTATTTAATTTCGCGCATGAACACATGTTTTTTATACGATATACCTAATAAAAGTGCAATTAATTAATTAATTATCACTATTATATCATTATAATAAAACTATAAACATTGTTAAATAGTGCAACATTAAAAAAACGCGTACAACAAAAATCCTAACAAATAAAATAACAGGCGCACATAAACGCCAAGTGTATGAGAAAAATTATAAGAAAAAAAATATAAACAAAATTAAAAAAAAGTTATAATTAACTAACATTAAATGTTGTGTAGTGCAGCAAGTTAGTGCGCAGTGTATGTGAGTTAGTACTTACGGTATCAGGAGTTCGATACCCGGTCAATAATACCATTAAAAATAAATTTTAAGTGGAAACATCCACAAAATATAAAATTTTGGGCCAATAGCCCCCGCAAAGGCGATCGCGCGCATCGAGGGAGCCAGGTAGGTAAGCTGGCAACAACATTTGTAACCAGAAAAAAAAAACGGAATAACAGTAGGCAAGATGGCAGATCAACGTGGCAGCACGCGCAAACAACACAACACGAGAAAATAACCACAATTACGTCACAAAAACAACGGATGGCATCATCATACATCACGCGGATCAACCCTAACGGATATATACATTTAATCATGTAATTATTAAACAAATATTTTTTTTACTTAATTGCTAAAAATTTATTCGTAAAATTCTTTAATTTTTTTTACTAAAAATTCTTTTCACAAAAAAAAAAAATCCTTTTTAAAATACATATTTACATTTAAAAATATAAAAATAAAAAAAAAATTTCTAAAATTTTATAAACAAATCAATTAAATATTATATACATATACGTATTACCACTATATACAATATATTATATAAGCATTATAGCCCAACGGTTAGCGTTGTTGGCTACAGATATCAAAATCGGTGGCTCGAACCTCGAACAATTCAATTAATTTTTTTCTTTTCTTCATATGTTATGAATATAAATTTAATTTTTTTTCTTTAAACAATGTAAATTTACATAATTTTTTTTGCCAACATTACTTTAATTTATAAAACTTATTGTAAGTGTACGATTGTTCGTTTCTACAATTTCTTTTCACGTAATTGAGTTTTTTTTTATTGATTTTCTCATTCGATCAGCCAATTCACAATACTCCTTGGTTGGAAAAATAATTCTATTCAGCTTGTTCGCGAACGAATAATTTTTTTTAGTCTATAAATAAATAGACAAATTATAAAATAAATATTTCTGCTACGCCGGATTTTAGTGAAGTGAAAAAGAAAACAAATAAAGATGCCCCCAAACAACAACAAGCCGTTTCATCATCAGAAGATGAGAACGACAGCCATGCTGGCACACCAGCATCAAAGGCAACCACGAAGATATACAAGATGCCACCAAAAGTACCTCCCTTCTGGAATGAACAACCGGCGGCATGGTTCATCCTTGTCGAACATCAATTCGGAATCCACCGAATTATTGACGACGATGAACGATTTGCATACACTCTCGGCGCGATACCACAAGAGACGGTACAATTCATAACGGACATTTTTAGAAACCCGCAGCCAGGCACGAAATACAAAAGACTGAAATCCGCGTTGACCAACCGCTACACAATTAGCGAGGAGCAACGACTTGACGAGTTGCTCTCCGGTTTCCAACAAATGGGAGACCTTAGACCGTCCCACTTTTATCGCCTGCCTGAACAAAAAGCAGGTGATTCTAAATTAGTAAACAACGATTTACTCAAAAATCTCTGGCTTAAACGCTTGCCAGACGACTTACGAGCGATAATGGCGCGGGATATTAAAAATGACATCGAGGAAATCTTACCGGTCGCCGACAATATCTGGATTTACGCTCAATCCAGAGCACCCAAACCAATTGCTGCTGTCAACCAGCCATCCACAAGCAAGACAACTGCTGACGGTGAATCAGCCCTTGCTTCAATGCAAAAACAACTGGACAAGACGCAACAACAACTGGCCGATCTACAGCGAACACTGGCCAACATGAACATTGGTTCACGTGGAAGATCGCCAAACAACAGACCGAATTTCAATTACCGACACAGGTCAAGATCGAGATCGTCACCTCGATCCGGACTCTGCTTACGCAACTGTAATAAGCCGTGCAGTTTCCGACCGGTAGCTCATGGAGAAGCTACTTCCAAACAGTACAAGTCTTCGGAAAACCACTAAATCCCGCTGTCTCTACGGCAAACAGTGGGATTGGTTCGTCTCGCCGTCTTTTCATCCAAGATCACGAAAATAATTTGCAATTTCTAATCGATTCGGGGGCTGAAGTATCTGTGATGCCCGTAAACAAGTTTCCCCGACATGCTAAAGACACCGTTTGCATACTTACCGCAGCAAACGGATCCCCAATTTCCACTTACGGCACAAAACTTTTGAAGGTTAATCTCGGTCTCAGGCATTCGTTCATGCATCCCTTCATCGTCGCGGCAGTAGACAGGCCTATTATAGGTGCTGACTTTCTGTCCAAGTACGGTCTCGTGGTCGATTTGAAGAACAGAAGACTCTCCGATTCATTTACTACCCTCACTGTGTACGCAATCATCGCCCAAGTTGATACGCCATCTCCAAAACATTTCAGCGTTAACAACGATTACGGTGCTCTTTTAAAGAAATACCCCTCGCTCACTGAGGCTCCGTATTACAATCTCCCAGTGAAGCATAACGTAGTCCACTACGTCGTCACGCAAGGTAGGTTACCTTGTTCTAAACCACGACAACTCGACGCACCGAAACTAAAAGCTGCAAAAACTGAATTTCAGTTTATGGCAGACATCGGAATCTGCCGCCCCTCATCATCACCAGTCTCTTCACCATTACATGTGGTGCAAAAGAAAGACAAGGACTGGCGCCCTTGTGGAGACTATCGACAGTTAAACACTGTCACTGTCCCAGATAGATACCCTATCCCCCACATACACAGTTTCTCATTGAAACTCTGTAACGAAACGTCCTCTGGTTGAGTTTTCGCTCCGCTAGCAGAATACCATTGTAGCTCTATATACCGGTAACAGCAGCACATTTGCCAAGCTAGGTGAAGTCGGTGGGTAGAGTTCTTGTTACCAGCTACAATGATCGAGAAGTGCTGCTCATTATGTTACCCATATTAACGATTTCGAGGGGAGGGAAAAATAAAATAGAAAACAATTCACTTAACCATTCAAATATGGGGAGAATCAAGACCACATAACCAATCTTATTTAGTTATCGGTAAATCACGTCACAGCCATTTCATCATTGTGATTAAGTTGTTGTAAACCACATGCTACTCCACCCTTCCCTATAGGCAATACCGCGCATCTACTGTAAGGTATGCCCCCATTCATAATTGTGTTAGCCTTACACTATCTCAAAATTAACGACACATAATTATTATTCGACCAGACTAATTACGGAAAGGCATGATATACAATCCCATGATGGACACAAAGTTAAGAAACGAGAAATTGTTGATCATATCGATAACAGAAATAAAATACACAGAAAATTACCATTACTTGAATATAATTATTGGTATAAATGACTAATTAAACCTAGGTACAGTTTTAATACATAAGAATATTGAATTTATCTTTACTACACTAAATTTTAATTATAAGGAAATTAAACAATCAATGACGCGTTCAGATATGGCGGTTAAGAATTATAGTTTCATTGATTATTTAATTAGGATCCGCGGTCCTTCGTAATTACTTAAGGAAGATACTATACTATAGAGTACTATTTTTAACATACATAATACAATAATATTACCGATAATATACACATATCAGCAATGGTAAATAAGTAATAATAAATAATATAAAAATAAAATCATAACATAAATTCTATAGGTGAAATAATAATATATAGTTAGTTAATATAAATTAAATAAAAAACACTTAACTTAAGGTGTGATGCAAGGGCGGTGCCTTGGCAGTTATGGCGATTAGCGGCGAACAGGTTACATGTTTAAATCTTTAGATTTTTGATTTATACGTCTCTGCGCTCGTTGTGTATTATTCCGTTTTTTTTTGTTTTGTACAAAGGTCGTTTATAGCATATGTTTTGTCCGCTATTTGTGCAATTTCCCGTTTTTTTTTCTCGCGGCAAAATAAAATAAAACCGTCGCGGGGAACCCGTTAAATCCGATTCGCGTGTAGGTTTCTTCTTTAGATTAAATCTGCCCGTTTCTAGAGAGTAAAGTAAGTAGAAAGAAATGTTTTAAGAACAAGACTATAATCCACGGTATACCACAACACACGATATAATTGAAGAAAAAAAATATCAATCATTAATTGTCTATACCTGTTTCCTCCGCGACAAATTTGCATGAACCTGCACTTCGGCACAATAGGTTACACTAACACCGTTTGTACTGATAGTTGTACTGATTATTTGTACAAGTGAATACCGTACAAGACAATTTTGGTATTCACTATAACTGTGGCACTTAGCACAATACACAATACTTCACAACCAAAAATATTCAACTTCAATTTATTTTAATACACAAATTGAATTTGTTGAAGTTAAATTATCACTACGTGATACTCACAAAAACAGAATGATTGATTTTATTTCTGTCAATAGTAGTGTAGGTATAGGTGGGGAAACTAATCTGATAATAAGACGAAATTAAAAATTATACCAGCCGTCATCATCACCATCTATGGTAATCTTTCTCATTTACACCAATTATACCAGTAATTATCATTTGTTTAGCCAAGTAACAAAATTATACCAGAAAGACAAAAATTCTGATTATATTTTAAAATGTCGCCGTTACGATATCATCACCAACTACATTAACAATTAGTCTGCTGGAACATAATCAATGTTACAATCGTGGGGCAGCCCCACACCCATGAGAAGGTCTCTTAAAGCCGGGCAATATAACAACAGAAAAATTATATAGAAATTCAAAAAAAAATGTTTGTTTTTTTTTTTTTTTTTTAAACGATTTGGCATTTGAGTTGTGGGAATACGATTCTAACAGTAATCTTTACTGAATATCTTTCGCATGGAAGGATCCTAGAACTTTTCCGGAATTATCTACCACCTCATATATCACGGACCCGCTCCGTTTTGATATAACAGCTTTAATAAATTTCGGTGCGAGCTTGCTACTGAAGTTCTGTTGGGCTGAGCTTTGCGCGAAATTACGAACGTAGACGCTTTGACCAGAACTGAATATTCGAGACCGACTGCGCAGGTTGTACCTTGAAGAGTTCCTTTCATAAACCAGCTTGAGATTCCGCAACACATCATTTTGAACCATTGATAGTCGGTCAGCAGGAGATAATATCTCGACACTATTATCATTCAAAGTGTGCAACTTTCTAGCTAATCCATATGACGACCCATGCATGATCTTGTGTTGCCCGAATGTCAAGTAGTGTGGCGAGAATCTTGTCGACGAATGAACCGTGTTTCTCAGTGCTCCGGCTATTTCATCCAAGTGACGGTCCCAATATTTATGGTCATCTTGGACGTACGATCTTATGGCCGCAAGAATGGCTCTATTTACCCGTTCTGAACAGTTGGACTGGGGTGCGTATATCGCAGTAAATTCGTGTCTAACACCATACTTTTGTAGTAGCTCCGCCAATTTTAGTGATTTAAATTGCGGACCGTTGTCTGAAAATAAAACTTCCGGAACACCAAAGAACTGAAAAATTTTTCCTTCCAGAAATTGGCACATTTTTACTGCTGAAGCCGATCGTAATGGCTCTAGTATTACAAATCGAGTGTAATGATCTAAAATAATCATAATGTGCGTGAAACCATTAACAGTGCGTGGATATGGACCTAGAAAGTCTATATATAGTCTTTGAAAAGGTCTAACTGATTCTATATATTTCCCCATTTCCGGTCTGGTGATAAAATTAACTGCTTTGTTTTTCTTGCACACTTCACAAGCATTAATGTAATTTTTTACCTGTACCGCCATAGCCGGCCAGTAGAATTGTATGTATGTGAAGTTAGCCCGAAAAGTAGCCCGAAAAAAATGTGTCCTTGCTAAAAGTTTAATATTTTCGGGCCAGCCCGAAAAATTTATAAACACTGCATTATCATAAATTCTCATCCCGAAATAATTTTTACATCAGTATATTAAGCTTTTTGAATTTGCAAAAAAATTAAATACTACATACATTGTAATAAAACTTAATAAATAAATATTTTGTTTATTTACCATACAAATATATATTATTACCAAAAATATATTAAAATAATAATAATTAAAAACGAAATCAAAAATTACGTTACATAGTACAAAAATTACGTGGTTGCCCACACCAAAATGCTCAAAAACTACTGCAAGTGCTACAAAATATGATTAACATCACCAATCTACAATAAATATATACCTTCATTATCATATCAGTGGGATAGAAGGTTCATATTAACCCGAGTCCGCATATACAAATCACAGCATAAAAATTGAAATTTTTAGTGTCACATTTTATTCTGTAGCAGATTCCACAGGGATATCCGACCACTTCGGCCAATGCCTCGAGTTAGTGTTGGTCACCAGAAATCTAAAGCATATACCCACATTATCATATCAGTAGGATAGAAGGTTCATATTAACCCGAGTTTGCACATACAAATCACAGCATAAAAATTGAAATTTTTAGTGTCACATTTTATTCTGTAGTAGATTCCACAAAGATATCCGACCACTTCGGCCAATGCCTCGAGTTAGTGTTGGTCACCAGAAATCTAATGCATATACCCACATTACCATATCAGTGGGATAGAAGTGGGACAACAGTGGGATTCGAATTAATATGAACCTTCTATCCCACTGATATGGCAATGTGGGTATATGCATTAGATTTCTGGTGACCAACACTAACTCGAGGCATTGGCCGAAGTGGTCGGATATCCCTGTGGAATCTGCTACAGAATAAAATGTAACACTAAAAATTTCAATTTTTATGCTGTGATTTGTATGTGCGGACTCGGGTTAATATGAACCTTCTATCCCACTGATATGGCAATGTGGGTATATGCATTAGATTTCTGGTGACCAACACTAACTCGAGGCATTGGCCGAAGTGGTCGGATATCCCTGTGGAATCTGCTACAGAATAAAATGTAACACTAAAAATTTCAATTTTTATGCTGTGATTTGTATATGCGGACTCGGGTTAATATGAACCTTCTATCCCACTGATATGATAATGTGGGTATATGCTTTAGATTACTGGTGACCAACACTAGCTCGAGGCATTGGCCGTAGTGGTCGGATATCCCTGTGGAATCTGCTACAGAATAAAATGTAACACTAAAAATTTCAATTTTTATGCTGTGATTTGTATGTGCGGACTCGGGTTAATATGAACCTTCTATCCCACTGATATGGTAATGTGGGTATATGCTTTAGATTTCTGGTGACCAACACTAACTCGAGGCATTGGCCGAAGTGGTCGGATATCCCTGTGGAATCTGCTACAGAATAAAATGTGACACTAAAAATTTCAATTTTTATGCTGTGATTTGTATGTGCAAACTCGGGTTAATATGAACCTTCTATCCCACTGATATGATAATGTGGGTATATGCATTAGATTTCTGGTGACCAACACTAACTCCAGGCATTGGCCGAAGTGGTCGGATATCCCTGTGGAATCTGCTACAGAATAAAATGTAACACTAAAAATTTCAATTTTTATGCTGTGATTTGTATGTGCGGACTCGGGTTAATATGAACCTTCTACCCCACTGGTATGGTAATGTGGGTATATGCATTAGATTTCTGGTGACCAACACTAACTCGAGGCATTGGACGAAGTGGTCGGATATCCCTGTGGAATCTGCTACAGAATAAAATGTGACACTAAAAATTTCAATTTTTATGCTGTGATTTGTATGTGCAAACTCGGGTTAATATGAACCTTCTATCCCACTGATATGATAATGTGGGTATATGCATTAGATTTCTGGTGACCAACACTAACTCCAGGCATTGGCCGTAGTGGTCGGATATCTCTGTGGAATCTGCTACAGAATAAAATGTAACACTAAAAATTTCAATTTTTATGATGTGATTTGTATGTGCGGACTCGGGTTAATATGAACCTTCTATCCCACTGGTATGGCAATGTGGGTATATGCATTAGATTTCTGGTGACCAACACTAACTCGAGGCATTGGCCGAAGTGGTCGGATATCCCTGTGGAATCTGCTACAGAATAAAATGTAACACTAAAAATTTCAATTTTTATGCTGTGATTTGTATATGCGGACTCGGGTTAATATGAACCTTCTATTCCACTGATATGATAATGTGGGTATATGCTTTAGATTACTGGTGACCAACACTAGCTCGAGGTATTGGCCGTAGTGGTCGGATATCCCTGTGGAATCTGCTACAGAATAAAATGTAACACTAAAAATTTCAATTTTTATGCTGTGATTTGTATGTGCGGACTCGGGTTAATATGAACCTTCTATCCCACTGATATGGTAATGTGGGTATATGCTTTAGATTTCTGGTGACCAACACTAACTCGAGGCATTGGCCGAAGTGGTCGGATATCCCTGTGGAATCTGCTACAGAATAAAATGTGACACTAAAAATTTCAATTTTTATGCTGTGATTTGTATGTGCAAACTCGGGTTAATATGAACCTTCTATCCCACTGATATGATAATGTGGGTATATGCATTAGATTTCTGGTGACCAACACTAACTCCAGGCATTGGCCGAAGTGGTCGGATATCCCTGTGGAATCTGCTACAGAATAAAATGTAAATGGTATGGTAATGTGGGTATATGCATTAGATTTCTGGTGACCAACACTAACTCGAGGCATTGGACGAAGTGGTCGGATATCCCTGTGGAATCTGCTACAGAATAAAATGTGACACTAAAAATTTCAATTTTTATGCTGTGATTTGTATGTGCAAACTCGGGTTAATATGAACCTTCTATCCCACTGATATGATAATGTGGGTATATGCATTAGATTTCTGGTGACCAACACTAACTCCAGGCATTGGCCGTAGTGGTCGGATATCTCTGTGGAATCTGCTACAGAATAAAATGTAACACTAAAAATTTCAATTTTTATGATGTGATTTGTATGTGCGGACTCGGGTTAATATGAACCTTCTATCCCACTGGTATGGCAATGTGGGTATATGCATTAGATTTCTGGTGACCAACACTAACTCGAGGCATTGGCCGAAGTGGTCGGATATCCCTGTGGAATCTGCTACAGAATAAAATGTAACACTAAAAATTTCAATTTTTATGCTGTGATTTGTATATGCGGACTCGGGTTAATATGAACCTTCTATCCCACTGATATGATAATGAAGGTATATATTTATTGTAGATTGGTGATGTTAATCATGTTTTGTAGCACTTGCAGTAGTTTTTGAGCATTTTGGTGAGGGCAACCACGTAATTTTTGTACTATGTAACGTAATTTTTGATTTCGTTTTTAATTATTATTATTTTAATATATTTTTGGTAATAATATATATTTGTATGGTAAATAAACAAAATATTTATTTATTAAGTTTTATTACAATGTATGTAGTATTTAATTTTTTTGCAAATTCAAAAAGCTTAATATACTGATGTAAAAATTATTTCGGGATGAGAATTTATGATAATGCAGTGTTTATAAATTTTTCGGGCTGGCCCGAAAATATTAAACTTTTAGCAAGGACACATTTTTTTCGGGCTACTTTTCGGGCTAACTTCACATACATAGTTACTGCAACGTTTCACAGATGGGTCATTGCGAGATTTGTCACACTGTTTGGAGTCGTGAAGTTCACCACAAATAACACAAACATCATTTAAGGTGCAGTATGCTTTCGTGTGTCTTTCGTGTGTATTCTTGGCACTTTATGCATTGAACTGGTCCTGACCTCTTCCTAGGTTCTTCAATTACTATTTTACGATGTAGCAAATATTTTAGGTTGTAAATCTTGTGAACTCCTTTTGACTTTTCTTCCTCTGGCTCTAGTTCCAAACGGAACATTGGTTGGGGTACCTTCTCACGGTTTACTATATTACCAATAGATTTGACATGGAAACCTTCCGCAGCAAGTGCAGCTTGTATGTCGCTAACATCTACGCAGCTTTCAATTCCTTTTAGCACAACAGTGAGCCCTTTTTGACTTTTTAGCTGGTATGTGTAATATTTTTTACCAACTTCGTCAAAATGTTTGACTAGGGCTCTGAAGCCATCGATTTCGAAGGTTTGAATCTTTGTTTCGTTTATATTACCCCTTTTGAGCGGGGCAATATAAAATTTGTCTGTTAATGATGCGATTTTATTAACCAGTTCATTGTTAGATGCTTCCCTTAAATAAATTGGAGGCGGTTTCTCAGGTTTCGATTTCGGCGCTGTATTGAGGTCACCGACCTCTAAACTAGAGAATCGGTTGTTAAGCGGTATTTGGTTAACACGTAGTTCAATCCGTGTCACTTTGCTCCTGCCAGCAAACTGAGCAGATCTCGGGCTACGTTTTCTTTTAGATTGAACAGTGATATACCTATTCAATCCCGTTTGCACTAAACTATTTTCAACTGACCACGGTCACTAGAGTTCGTCGCACTGAGTTCATTCTTATTGTTTTCGTTTAGCATTGCATTTACTGATGAATTAATTTTTTCTTCGCTGTTTTGATTTGTAATTTTAAACGGCGGTATAACTAATTCTGTCTAAGAAGCACTTTTAATCACTTGTATAGGTGTTTTCTTTGGACTATGTTGAACTTTACCCACTTGATTTACACTTGTACTTGTAATATTTAAATTTTCTACATGAAGCTGGTTCAAGTTTGATGTAGATTGTGTTCGGCTTACGGTGTTCGAAGAAGTCTTTTTTGGGGAAAAAAGGGCCTTCATGTTCACATTATCACTCACTAAATTACAATTTTATATTATATATTATAACAAAATAAAAAGCACCAACACTGCACTTTTCGTTTGTTTTATTTTACGTCCGATGTTAGTGAAATCAATTTTGCGACTGAAAAATTAGTTTAAGTTAATAATAATTTTTGCCATATCCAAGAATTCCAACCTTTTATTGATTTTAAAAGGCGTTTGCAACTAATTATCCATACTAGCTTATTCAATTAGAATACAACATTTAGTTATCGTGAATCTAATGCTTAGAGAACTAGAGAACGTTGTCATATAGAGGTACAGCTCTGCCATGATGGAGGTCTTGGTAGTTATTTAAAGCACATTTGGAGTAAGTGTAACACAGTATCAAAAGCATAGTTAAGAAACGAATTGTACTTAAGAATTATGCGAGCTCAGGTCCTGCTTGTACCATCACATAAAAGATAATTAGGAAGAAAGAAAGTGCGTTAAGTTTTAAGAAGTTATAAGAGGAAATTATAAGAAGTAATTAATTTATTATTAAAATCGCCTGTAAAGTCAAATATTTTGTTAAGAACTCTTCGAGAGTCAAAAACGATCTAATTTTGGAGGTTTATAGAAAGTTAATTAGAATAACATAACTTCCATATCAGTTTTTTCAATAGTATATCATAAATATTTCGTCTACATAATTTGAACATTTTGAAATCAACCCAATATTAGAATAGTAAACCTTTACAAATAAAGGGTTAGGGAAAAAGTTCGTGGCCTTTTTTGGGTGACACTGAAACAAAGAATTTTCTTATTTCAAATTAACTTTATTAAACCAAATATGTGACATTTTGATCGATGACCTTTTGCCATTTTTCTGGTAGAGCCATGATCCCGTCACTGTAGAACTTCTGCAGTTTAGAGGCGAAAAATCGAGACAACCCATTAGGGTAATTTAGTTTTTGTTGTTTTTCGTTTCTGTCTTTGTATTAAATTAGAAGTATCAGAAAAGTTAAAGTACAAACTTGAACATATTGTACAAAAAAAGCAACAAAAATGTTTCTGCCAAAAATACGCCATTGAATTTTGCAGAATATAAATATCCACACGCGAAATGTAATCTTACTTTTGGGTAACTTGAGTAACTTAAGTTACTAACATTAAACAAAATTCAAATTACCCAAAAGTTACCATGGGCTATTTCCGAAAATGGCTATTATATTTGGTTTATTTTATTTTTAGAATTGTTTGTAAAACTGAAGTTGAGGGAATCTTGTTTTCCGAGAAATTCTGCAGCAGTACTGGAACTCTCGAAATAAGAACACATTTGCCAAATTTCTTGGCCGTATTGTGAACTAGAACCAGAGCTTTGGGAACGTTCTGGTAATGTAACACGGCTTATTCGTCTAATCATACAGCATTTATAGAATTAGGATCTGACAAGATTTCGTCACTGTAAAAATTACCAATACTCGGAATATTCAAAAAAAATACGCCGCGAAATGATCACGAAGGATTTTACTTGTTACAAATTTTAATTTTGTACATAATAACCAAGGTAATATTTGCTTTTTGCTCAATTTGATTTAGATATCTACGTACTTCATAATCTACCTTTATATTTGTAGGCAAATGTTTCCCACTGTCATCACAAGTTTTTTGTCGTTTTATCCAACGGCTAACATGTTTCAGAACAATAAAATATATTCGCGAGCTGATCATATTTTTTAGCGGAGCTATAAATCTTAGAATTTTTTTGCCACTTGTTATTTAAACAGGCCAATCGCTCAACTACAAAACCTTTATAGTCGGGTTTCTGATAATGGACATATACCACGAATTCAGACGACTATAGCGGAACTCTAAATCATAGAGTTTTTCTGCCACTTGTTATTTAAACAGGCCAGTCGCTCAACTACAAAACCTATATAGTCCGGTTTCTGGTAATGGACATGTACTACGAATTCAGACGACTATAGTGGAGCTCTAAATCATAGAATTTGCCACTTGTTATTTAAACAGGCCAATCCCTGAACTACAAAACTTTTAAGTGCACACTAAATTATATTTATAAGTGTATTTATTTAATATTAATTAAACTGGAATATTGACATTTTTTATAAGAAACCAAATTTTTGTGACATTGTTGCTAGTGTTTCGATGTTGATATCACGGTGTATGCTTGTGTTATGTTTGTACCGAGGTGTGTTTACCATCCATCGTAATATTTTTGATATTATACGTTGCAATTTTATTATATTTAAAGTACGAGCTGAGTCCACAATTCGATTCCTTAAGTTCAGATGGATTTGAGTACCATTCTATACAACAAAACAGTCTGCAATTTTGCAGCCTTCTAGAGTTAAATTTAAATGTTTTCCGATTATCCAATTTATGTATATTAATACTTTTGAAGTTGGTATGTTGGCGTTTTGTTTCGATATGTTTTTCCATGACAATCTTCTATCTAGATGTAGACCTAGGTATGACTTAGCATTGGGACAGATTAATGTTATTAAGCTTGACCGGAGGACAAGTTTGCTTAAGGAGAGTGAATGTAATGAGTGCCGATTTCAGTAAACTGATTGGACGATACGAGTCTACTTTTGTTTCGTCTTTACCAGGCAAAATTTTTGAAATTTCTGGAAAATAGTTAGCTTTAATTACAGCATTGAAAATGTTAATTAATTGGATACAAATATCGGGGAGATCTATAAGTATTTTTCTACTAATTGGATCTTCATGACCAATTACCTTTAGGGCTTTTAAATGTTCGCTAATCTTTGTTTATATTTCACGTCATTTATATTTAAATGGTTATAATTCTGAAGCTTCGCCTTCTTCAGGAAGCAATTCCGACTGTCCATTATTCTCATTCGGAGCAAATACCTGAACAAAATGTTGCGAATATATTTGCTTTAACTACAGCGCTCAATTTCCATCGATGAAGCGAATCCGATGGCAACGTTGCGTAGCCCGTCTCAGATTTCTTAAAGCTTTCCGCAGCCTTCAGTAGTTTGTTGCTTCTGTCGCTCGCTACTGATTTTAAGCAAATTTGCCAAAAAATTAATATTTCGATGTCGGCTGTGTTATATACAATTATGAGTTCACGGCATACATGCAGTTCCATTATAAACTGCTACATTGTTGGTTGTGGTCAATTGATGTACAAGGTCGCATTACAAGTACACTACAAATTTTCAGCTAGTAGTCATCCCTTAGCATTAAAATCACCCCAAATTTCAAACAACCATTTTTTTGAAAATTTCAAAAATTTATATTTTAATATCGACTAGTGGTTATTTACTCGTATTGATACGAACATTTCGATTTTTGCTTGATAATTTTTAAGCATGAAAATCAATTTATTTATAATTATTTAATTTATTTAGCTAGCCCACTTTATTTATTTAAGTTCATGCCTATGAGATCTCATATCTGAGTTGATTTTATTTGCATAGATAAGGTATCTGATTGTGATTTATTTATCCGTATTTAAATAATTTAAAACATAAATTTGTTGATAAATAATTCGTTTCTACTCAAAACTATTGTTTCATTCAAGATTTATGGAAATACATCATATATCAAAAAATATTACAACAAAAATATGGATTAACTTAATATTTTAAGTTGTCTATGGCCGAAACGCCAAATTGGGATAACAAATTATTTTATAATTTTTACTTTTGTTTTCTATTGTAATGGGTTTTATTGTGATTGTTCCGTACATTGGTCTATCTTCAGTACTCTCGAATTAAATGAACAATCATAGGAAATTATTCCATTTAGCGTCAATCTGTGTGACAAACGACTATGATAATCGACACCTACTTATACATAATCAACTTCCCAACCACCACATACTGTTTCGTCCGTTATCGCTGGACTGCGGATAATTTTGAATTTTTGACTCATAGATGGAACATTTGTAAGAATCCCAACAATCAGTATCGAACGGATGAGATTATTGATTTGAAAAAATCAGTCTTCTCATCAGGTCGCGACGACTGATGTATTACTTACATTTGGATATTGTCTATATATATAGGACAATACCAATACAAAACGTATATATAATAATGTATGTAGTCCGGTTTCTGGTAATGGACATGTACTACAAATTCAAACGACTATAGCGGAGCTCTAAATCATAGAATTTGTTTGCCACTTGTATTAATATTTTGGTTTATTTTGTTTTTTCTATATTCTTCTCATACCTCGCTAAACGAACGCCCTTTCGTTTTGTCAACTGACTATTGTAATTTATTATGAATTTTCTTTGTCGTTTATATTTATTGCACTGCCTTGAGAACGGATGGCTTATAACTTCTACGAATTTATATGAAATATATTGATTCTATAAACGGAATTTAGGTTTAAGGCTTGCTTTTCCGGAACGTATCCCTTTCCGTAATGCGAGGTATGAATGTACTTAATTAGCCTATTTTATCAATTTTATACAATATATAGGAAAATTATTGTGACATAATTTTTTCCGGGTTGGCATCAGTTTTTCAATACAAATTGTTTATAAATTTTTATGGATTGATATAGTAAAAAACTGTCATGATCTATTTTTTCCGGGATGACATTCAAAAATATCGTGATATAAATATTTTTTCGGGATGACATTGAAAAGTATCGTGATATTTGTACTTTAGTGTTGCCATCACATTTTTGCGGGATCGTTTACGGGCTAACTTCACAGACATGTACATATAGTTTGAAGTGAAATTGTTCGAAACTAGTACGAGTACTTTAAAGTAATTTTTTATAATAAAAATCTTGAGTTTTAAGTTTTAACCATTAATTCACTCCAACCACATACATTACTGTTTTAATAGATCACACATTAAATAAATAGAGGAACGGAATAAAAACCCATTTAATTTATATTATAAACCATTTTTAAAGAAGTTGGCACCGTATTTTTGTTGTATTTGCCATGTTGCAAAACAATAAGAAAGTTGTTTTGACACAATTCGGAAAAAATTGGTGTGGAACGGTGGTTTTAAAATTAAATGTATGCTTAAAAAATTAAAATTAATTGATAATTGAAATTTTAATTACTTATTCAACATAGTAGTTTCCTTATATAGATAAAAGTTAACATTTGAGTTTTATTTTGGTTTTATCCTTATCAGGTGATTTTGCATTAAACGCATGCACAAAAATATTCCCCTTTTAATGAAGAATTACCTCACAACATCACCAAGATAAAGAGAAAGACTTTATTTACCAAATGTGCATTTGTGAAGAACATTGGAAGAAAACCCATAAATGATAACGGAAGAAATTGCAACTTTGGCTTGTATAAGTAAATTGGGTTGGCTGAACATCGTAATCGTCGGTAAAAAACAGATAGATTTCCCTTTTGTTAGTCAACAACAATCGGTAAAGTTGTAAGGTAAATGTTGTATCATCAGAATTAGCATCAGTAAAGTCTAAAATGATCCATAAATTGCTGAGTAATTTATCTCATACATCCAGAAATATTATACGGAACACCTTAGTATTGTTACGAATTTGACCTGACAATTCTGGTTCGTACAGGGTGGGCCATAAGTCACTGAACATTGTATTTTTGATATAATTTTTTTATTTTGTATTTTTTCTCTGTTTATTTTTCAGTATTAGAAGCAACGTTTGGGAGATTCAGTAGCCATGTATACGATTGAGGAGCGAGCAAAAATTGTTGAGTTTTATTATGCTAGTCAAAATTCAATAGTTCAAACCCAAAGAAAATTTCCAAATTTTTTTAACACCAGAAATGCACCATCAAGTAAATCAAGTATAATCAAGTACGCAATCTAGTCGCTCGTTTTCAGTCATCGGGATGTGTTAGTAACTTATCTCGGAGTGGAAAAGCGCTTGAAGCACGAAGCCAAGATAGTATCGAATGAGTTCGGGAGAGTGTAAATGAGAACCCTGAAACATCGACTCGTAAACGTGCCACTCAGCTTCAAATGTCCATAACTTCACTGAGTAGATTAATGCAGAAAATTTATTGCTGTTTCCGTACAAGATACAAATGGTGACTGTAAATGGTGAGCTTCACAGGGCTATGTTAGAAATTTTTTTGTTTCCTGAGCTTGATAATACTCAAGAAATGTGGTTTCAACAAGACGGAGCTACCTCTCATACTGCAAGAGAAACAATGAATTTGCTGCGAACGGGTTTTGGTATCCGTATCGTTTCACGATTTGGAGATGTTAATTGACCATCACGATCACCCAACTTAACACCACCAGATTTCTTTTTGAAGGGATTTTTGAAAGATCGTGTATACGCAAATAAACCGCGATATGGGGTCGGTTATCATCCATATCGGACATGTAATTAAAATATTCTCGAATATTTTCTTTTATTATCTATTTAATATAATATTAAATTGATTCATACATAGGTAGATCATCTAGCAATTTGTCTAATTTAAAAATCTCTAGGTTGAGGAAGAATAACCCGTTGGTTATCGCTGTTACAAAAATTTGTTTGTTCTACCTTAAGCTGCCCTGCAATGGTTTCTAACTTTCTGGCTTTCTTGCTGATTTACCTAGTTTGGGAATCATAATTACTTCAGCCACCTTCCACTGGCACAGAACAAATTCCACTCTGTGGGCTGCATTGAATATATATTAACAGTTTTATGTAAATTTATCTCGAGCTTTTACAATTTAACCAGTATTTAAATCATAACTTGAAGCTTTGGTGACACTTAAACTATTATTGATCTAATATTTTGTTCGGTGTTCATTTACAGTTTATCGTCTTGTTTCGTTCTTTATTACTAATTTTAATTGATTGTATGGGAAGACAGTTTTTATTTATTGCAAAAGCTGACGTCAAGTCGATAATTTTGTATCCTTAAGGATTTATTGATTCATTCCCGCTAATTGATTTTACATCTGACTGATGTTCTAAAATATTAATAATCTTTATCCATGTGAGTAAACTATCAAGTTTTTGAAAACATAAATTGAAACAAAATTGAATACTATAAACAAAAAGACACAATTTAATTATAAACCCCTGGACAGTCGACTATTACCCCATTCTGTCAAAGAATAGTAGAACATATAATAAAATCGGCGTTAACAATTGCTTCAACGGCAAAGCTAGGTAAAAATACATCTAAACCAATTCAAGAAAAGGATCGTGCTCGAAAATAAATTGCTCCCAAATTACATTCACGTAGTAGCACTATTTGCAACGTATCGGGAGATATGTTTTACTTTAAGCATAACTAGAAAATGTTAAATGCCTAATCTATTTCATTTTGAATGATACTTGTTGAGAAATTTGTTAGATGGGCTATGAGGAACGGTGGGTGGTTGGACCATTTGTTGATTGGAATTTTTAAAAATAAACACAGATAATCAAAGGAGATTTTTCATATGAACTAAATAAATGTAACTAAATAACTATTTAAAGAAAATGAAAACGCAATTTAAATTTTATCGTTTACAAAGGGTGAAATATCTTTCTTGTTTTTCTCTCTGGTTTATCTTTATCTCGATTATGAACAAGAGTTTTTACAGATTATAAAGGGAGCTATTCTCTACATTTCGCTCATTAATAATTTTACGTAAAATGAATAGAGTTTTGTGTTAAATGCATTTCATATTCTTAGATGTATCTGCAGTGTTAACGTTTTGTAAAAAAATTTATAGATCTACTAATTGGCATAAAATTCAGAAATTTTTTCATGTAGTCGAAATCATCTATTGCGAAAACTGCCGAATTTATAACAAACTCGAATGTTCGTATTTTCCTTTACTACATTTATTAAAACATCCTTTCATTTTTATCTTAATACGAAAAGTTAGATGAAATTTCTTTGAAGGTTTTTATTTTTATGGATTTGTTTTTTTTATGTTTCTATTTTGTAATATGTAGTTGTTTTAAACATTATTATGTTTAATTTTTTCAAAAATGATTATAAATACATATTTTTTACATAAAAAAATTATCCTCAGAAAATTACTTTACTCTTAACTTTTGTATGCGACAGCTTTTGCATTGAGCGGTGTGTGAAAGAATTAATCGCTCATAGTCAGTTTATGCCAGGTTTATGTGATATTTGTACTTGTGCGCGTTAATGAAACCTACCTGTTGTATTAAGCAGGCATTATAAAGATAAACATATTACGTACATACTCGCTTAGTCGCTGATTCGAGTATAATAAACTTATTTTAATAGTTCACGACATTGAAATTATCTAAAAAAATATACTAAATAAAATCTGTATTATTAAATAAATAAACACAATTTTTTTTTTTTTTTCTATTAAATTAAATATTTTTATTTTACAGTTTAAAAACAAAATTCTTTTTTAAATTTATTTATTTATTTTAGCTTTACAGTCTTCCAATATGGAAAACTCTTTTTTATCTTTCTCTTATTGTAGATGTAGGTATAATATAATTTTTTTTTATCTAACTAGTATCATCGTTAATTAAAATGATATTTTTATAATTAGATTAAACATTTATAAAAAATAAATAAATATTAAAATTAAAAAATTGTTTTTCATTGAAAATTATTATGAATATTATAAAATATATAAATAAATTAAGTAGCTCTTTGTTTATATGTACATAAAATACTAAAAAAAATATTTGACTTTAATTTGAACATCAATTAAACTTAAATCTATGATAAAACTGGGAGGATTGGAATTTAAATTTATGTCTAGTTACATGTATTAAGCGTATTATTTGTATTTTTCGGTATATCAGTCAGTGCATTTCGTGGGTTGGCGAATCTCAAATTGTTTATACTACAGCGCATGATGTTTCACCGATTCGAATGATTTAATGAGCTCATCCATACCGTGTAACAAGCCTTCTTCACAATTACCAGGTACCCATGGACGTCGATGATCAACCTTTATACCGTCCGGTAATCGACGACATTTTGCAAAATCAATTAGCCATGCACCAATTTGTTCATCATCATACACTATAAATACACTACTGCCGACTACCTCGTGACGTTTGAAAAATTCCGATTTTTCGATATTAGCTCGAATTTGTTTCAAACAATTTAACAACTCAGTGGTAACACTAATATTTCCGTTAATAAAATGCGATATAATAGATTCGATTTCGGCATCCTCTTTTAGCATTTTTAGTTCTGTCACTGGTGCGTATCCTTTCATTTTTAGTGCTTCTATACGAAACCCTTTCGTTTGAGATGAGGATAATTGTTCACGAAACATCATGTATCGTAATTTTGTAACCGCTTTTAAATCGTGCTCTTCTTGCGTCGGTGCGTTTGGATCCACAGCGATCATTTTTTTATATAAATCTGGCCGTAGAACTTTTTGGGAAACTTCTGTTTCAAGAAACGTACGTGAACCCATTTTTATATCCATAACATTTGGATCTTTGAACCCGTGCAATAAGTCTTGAAGTTCTATGTATGTTTCATCATTAATATTTGTTACTCGTAGAAATTTTGGTACAACTCGCGATGCGTATGAATCTTGCGATATACCGCGATATGCTATCACTTCGCAATCGGATGTGCTGGAAATACGTTTCCGTACAATACCATTAGCGGCTTGTTCAATACTTTGTGGATGTCCAGATAATTGCAACCAACCAGCTTTACCGTTATTATGTTGTAATAGGACTGGTGTGGCTGGCGCACTAAGTTCTAAGGCATTCTGGAAAGAAACAAATAATATATAATTATACTCAACTTAATTATGCTATCGGTTAAATCTAGTATCACCATAATACATAATCTACAATTATTTTTATTAAAGAACATCATTAACAAATTTTTTAGACACATTTCGAGCTATATTTAATTAGATGATTTATGGTTAAGACAATCGATAATTTGTTTTGCCGAAAACCATGATTTGTTACACTGAGAACTGTTGACTTCAAACAACGAAATCGCACACTTCTGGTACGTATAAATTCAACACAACAATAAAAAATTTAAAGCAAAATGTCTTAAGAAAAAAAAATTCATATTACAGTCACATATGTGATATTTTATAATGTATGGGAATGTGTTTTAATTTTGAGTTCGATTGACGTCAAACATAAAATAAAATAAAAAATGTCGTTTGGCTGATAAAAATGTTTATGGAAACGTATTTTAAATATACAGAGTTGTAGTTAGTAAAGAGATACGTCGCTTGTCTCCAAAATATACTAGCTTTTAGGCAAAACACGTCTGATCGTTGTATTGCGTTTTTTTTATTGTTCAGGGATAATAATTTAGGTTATAATGAAGAATGTTGGTTGTGACGTAAAATATCCAAATACGCTATTGATATTGATTCATACAAACTTCAAAATGATTGTAAATGTCATTCTTTGTTGAACAAGATACCGACCGTTCATTTTTATAATGGTATATTATATAGCTGTACGAGTACATAATAGTCGGGCGATAATTTGGTCATATAAATTCTAAATTATCTATTCGTTTTATTCCATCTCTAGATGATTTTTTACATAATACGTATACAAAGCCTTGATTTGTTCAAATGTTTAAATAAAACCAACATATCTCAATTTTTTTGTTTATGTATAAAACATTACGCGAGTACGCTTATTTATCATATTGATCGGTCGTTTTTATTCGCCTAATGCATGTAAAACATGTTGACCATGCTTATATTAAAATTAGGTCGTTGTGTTTTTGGCATGCTGTTGTAATACATATGTACAAACAATTTGTGTCTCATAAAATTTCTTGTAAAAATGGTAATCATTTTTAAACGATCCGTATTAACTTGTTTTTTCTAGTCCTTCGGTCAAAGGTAGTACATACTTTATTTATTAAAAAGTTTAGTAAATGAGAATTTTTATTTACATGTGTGCTATGTTAAAATTGCATATAATAAAACACTCAAAAAGGATTTTATTATGCTGAATGCCACAAAGCAAGAAGCGCAGCCCGAACGATCCCAAAATGCCTTCATGGGATGTGAAAGCTAGAGAGAGAGAGAGAGATAGAGAGAGGGACAGCTAGGTGTCACCTTGCCAACTGTAACGAATAGCATAGTATAAACTGAAAGTTAATAATGATGAATTTTACCCCCTTTACATATATTTTACCGATTTTCTTATGAGTACTATCACTTTTCATTTTCCAATTTAAATATAACCAAACGCAAATATTCAACTTATTGAGATAAAATTGCTTACATATCAAAACGAATTTGCAATGAAAGCTCGATAGCAATGTGTGTTTTATGTAAGCAAAAAATTTATTTATAACTATTCAATAAAAAATATTTTTTTTAATAAAATTTCATATGTATTTCTCTAATAAATGTCGATTAGCAGTTTCGTCCAGTTCTTCGGTTTCGCGGGTTGTAACTTCTTCACTCGAGTAACAACCCCCTATTTTAATAACTTGATACTTAATCTACTATTATATTTGTTTTTGTTGTTTTACTTTTAAACTTTCCAAAAAATTTCAAATCAGATATAAAAAATTTCACATTTTTATTTAAATTTCATGTAGGTTAAACATTCTCGTAAATAGATTTAAAAGTTCCGTGAATATTATTAGAAGTGTATTATTCTCTCAGCCTTTCAAAATCTAATATAAGTCTTATAAATATTACATCGCTTCAAATGACAACAACAGTTATCGTCGCTTTCGTGAAAGAAACAGGGTCACATCAAACAACAAAAAATCTCTTAGATACTTGAAGCAACTAGCAAAGTTGTCCTCAAGGTAGAAAACAAAATGATCTTTAAACGTTGCTTCAAGTAACGATAACCATTACTATGAACAAACCTCACTTAAAGTGAGAGAAAATAAAATATTATTGCTCTGCAAGAAATAAGAAATATCCGTAGAATTTTTCTGCACGATCGATGACCGGAGTTTGGTCAAAAATAACATTAACCTTCCTATAGCCTTTCGGGTCTATATGACCCGAAGCGCAAAATGCTGTTTTTGAATTCGATTTCGAGTACGATTAACTGTTACCATGGAGGAATAAATATATAAGAGGAATCATGTAGTGCAAATTTTATAAGCCAATTTCTCTTCAGAGATTAATCTTATTTTATAGTTTTGATATATGTATTTATATACACAAATTTAATTTTTTTCTATATTTTACCCATACATACGTATCTTATAAACATATCGGCATAGTTAGTTATTTTATAGTTCATTGTTCCTGTTAGGATTATAAGGATTGCCAATAGTAAAATAGATTAACCTCGGAAGAGAAAGAAAATTTACACTACATGAGTCCTTGCGCTATAGAGCATACATGCTGTTACGGACTTTTCATCAAATACATTATTTTGCATGTTGAATTAAAAAAAATAGGATTATTTATCAGTTTATGGTTTAATATGTGTTTGTTAGACATATGATCATTCGGATCATTCGGGTCCCGATTTTGATTTTGTAGAACTAATATAAATTCCACATATAAGCTCAAAATTTCTAAAGAACATACAATACACATTTATTTATTTGTAATGTGTTTGAACATTTTAAATCCCAATAATCCATTGTTTTCCAAAAATCGGATAAATCCGGACATTTTGTTCACATAAATCCTGCCCATTCATGCTCAATGCATTGGAAAAAATAATTTTTATTTTCTTCATAAAATTCAGTCTGTGCTGTAAATTGTAACAGTGAGTAGAACTATAATATACAAGAAAATGGATAGTGATATAGACGAGCATTTATACACAACTGATGTTGGTGACGAGTGTGATGTTTCAGAAGTTGAAGATAATTTGTCAGAGTTTATTACTGACGAAGAATTTTATGATGATGAATCAAATAATCATACATCAGAAGCACCAGTAGTTGAGGACTTTGTGTTATCCAAAAATGGCGATATTCGTTGGTAAACAATTTCTCCTAATCATCAAGGGTAAGTTACAAGCGCCAATATAATAAATATAAAACCAGGTTTTACAAGAAATGCAATTTCCAGAATCACGAATGACAAGTTTCCTTATACATTTAGAGCAAAATATACAACAAAATATCAACAGAATTTTTGGCATACATATCGGGATTTTATTATTTGCTAGTGTGTATAGGTCTCGCAACGACTCAACTCAAAGCTTGTGGAATTCTTAAACTGATCGCCCTATCTTCAAAGCTACTGTGTTTGAAAAGATTTAATGCTATATTACGGGTTGTAAAATTTGACGATACAGATACCAGAACTGAACGGCGCCAAACGGGCAAACTTGCACCTATTCCGGAGATATGGGATAAATGGGTTGAAATATTGCCAAATCTTTATGATCTTACCGTAGATAAGCAGCTAGTGTCATCTCGCGGGAGTCCTGTGTGCCATCTTGTGTGACAACAAAAATGCTTATGTCTACAATTTCCAAGTTTATACTGGGAAAGTACCGGGAGCTTTTTTTTACGTCATATCCATTAGCATAAATGTTGCTAAAGAGACATTTAACAATGCTAGCTATCATCAGAAAAATAAAACTGAATTTCCAATAACTATTACGGATAACAAAATAGATGTTTATTCTACAAAAAATTTCTTCAATGAAAATGTAGTCATTGCATATCTTATATACATAAAAAGAACAAGTCAGTGACGTTAATGAGTACAATCCACAGAGACGCCGGTGGAAGTTCCAGAGATGACAAAAAGCCAAACATAATCCTGGATTATAATAAAACTAAAGGTGCCGTTGTCACCCTATATAAGTTAGTCTTCACATACACGAGTACATGCTTGATATCTCAGCTTATAATGGAAATCCACAATGGCAAGTTGGAAAATTTTCAAAAAGATGCTTATTTTTAGAGGAGCTGGGAAGAAGTCTAGTAGAGCCATTGATTAAAACCTGACCCTGGATGATTGTGAACACGCTTCCAAAATTGTAAAACAAGTACAGGCCAATAGGACTCAGACAACAAATGTTGTCAACTAGTGTTGACTCACAAAATAATAACCGTAATAACCGGAAAAGATGTGATTTTTGCCCATCATCAAATGATAACAACACAAGTATAACTTGTGAAAATATAGAGTAAATTTTAATATCTATTAGGATTTTTATTTTTTATTTTTTTATTATGATTATTACTATTATTATTATTATTTGCTGAATTCATGATTTCATAAAATAATATTTTTATTTAATTTAATAATTTTTCATTTTGCAAAATGTTTAAATTGTTTCAACGACATTAATAAAAGTTCGGGTCATATTGACCCGAAAGACAGAAAGTGTATAAACGATTTAAGGAAAATAGGAAGGTTAAAGAAAACTTTTTCGAAATTTCTTAAAAATTATAGAAGAAGTTTGACTGTAATTATACAAAACAATTAGTCGTAAAGTTAGTTTAAATCAAGTTATCGGTAAAATTCTGTAAGTAAGATAATGTCAAAATTGTTATTCAAATCTTTAATATTGAAACCTGAAAATTTAATAGTTTTGTTTTCGTTTTACGGTTTTTTTCAAAGAAACTGGCTTAAGCACAAATTTCTTGGATGGGTAATTCTAAGTGTAACTAATAATCTAAATTATTTTGTTTACATTTTTACGTAACATAAATTATAACCATTAAAACTGTGGTCAATAACCAAATTTTTTTTGTAATGTATTGTATGCGGTCTAGTGTGCTTTATACTTTTATTAGCAATTATCTCCAAATTTAAAAAGACAAAAGATGAACACGCACCTCGCTTTAATCAAATAAATCTGATAAAAAGTTCTATTTTCGGATGCTTGAATGATTATTAATGCAACAAATTTTACTTATAATGCGTTCTATAAAACCAAATCAATTTTTATCGACCGTATACAATTAAAACAATAAGTTATTATTGATCAGAATAATTATAATTTTCTAAAAATAACCCGCATTTACCAATACTGGTTATATTCAGAATGAAGCGCTTAAACTAAATTTGGATAGGTGCGTATATTGATTAAAAAAACATAACCTTCTGGAAATTTGTGAATCATTTCAAAATTCCTCTTTGAAATCAAAAAAAAAATTTTACGTTATCGCACACAAGTTTGTCAGCAAATATCTTTCTGTGACGATTCATATTTTAACAGCTAGACAAAATATATATCGGGTTTGCGGTGTATATTATGATTCACTAGTATTCAAACATTTAAGTTGGTTAACCAAAAGAAAGCCTTATATATGTATATTCATTGCATTAGCCATTTTAAGTCAAATTTAATTTATTACTAAATTTTACATAAATATTGGTCCCATAGATAGACGTTCGTAATTATTTTATATATGTAGGTACTTACAATTGCAAGAAATTTGAGTAGCGACATATTGGTTGATGTTGTTTTACTATCTCGACTGCTAAATAAATTAGTTAATTTTAAATTCTGCAAATAAAAAAATAAACATCTATTAATTATAATTGCATGCCCAATAAATGTGTAATAAATAAAACACCTACATTTAGTTGAATACTTTATGTTATTGTAGGTACTTTATGTCAATGTTTCCCAACCTCATTTTTTACATCTTAATTTCAGATTTATATTAATGCGCCCTAACTTATGATTGAATGAATTAGCATATGGCTCCTCAGATATATGGTATCCCTTACTAGGGGGGCCGTATGGCCCCCGTTGGGAAACACTGCTTTATGCGACGGTAATGAACGATAATTTATGGTTATAATGCGAGGAAATTATGTTATGGTACGTTGTCTTAGCTAACGCCCGGTGAGTGTATGGGTAATTATGGTTAATATAATTTACAATACATTTATGAGATAAAGATACCCAAAAATTCGAGATACCCAAAAATTTCCGACGGGGTATATGCTACATGTATTTCTATAATACATATGTTCAATATATGTGTAATCCTTTTGTCATAATATAGTCTACGGACGGAATGGCACCATCTGTATATCAAATGTAAATCACTTGATATGAACGTGCACAATGTTAATTATATCGAAAATTGATTAATTCTGACCAATTAGCATACGCATTTTAAATTTTAAAAATAAGTATTTTATGATTTCTATTCATGATCTTAACGTTGATGAGCGAGCTACAATTCATATTTTTTTATAAATTGGCGTATATGATGCCAGCACACAAAGCAAATATGTTTATTTATATGAGAGATATTGTTTCTAATTGATCTTGATATGATTGTATCATTTTGAAAAAAGAATGATATAAATTTAAATTGAATTTAATTTATTTTCATTATACATTGGAAAGTGTTAAACTTTAACATCCAGCTATCCGCTTGGAGTGTTTATATGACACTGACAGAAAACGAGACGGCATTTTAACAGATGGACTATTACTTAGTTTTACTTGAAATTACCGAATTTGTTTGACCGAACATACGAATACGTGCAAAAATCATTAATAATTTTGTCTTTACACTTCGCATATTTTGGGTCCCCGATCTACATAGTTCCGCAATTAAAAATTTTGCTCACGATATCTTTATATAAAAATGTATATCTAAAATAAAGATAATAAACTTACTATATAACTTGGAATTCCTTCAGTACCACTACTGTTATTACTACTATTGTTATTAACGTTCTCATCAAAAACTAACATTTTCATAATTATTTTTTTTAAACCACTATTGCCGGAAGTATTGTTATTTCTTGTCCCACAATTCACACTAGTTTCACTATTATTTCGATAATCGCTAATCCAATCTTGCTTTGATTGGGTATGCCGCTGCATTATTGTTTGTGGAGTATGTTGTATTATAGTTGAAGTCATAATAAATTATGCGGCGCAAATTATTTTGTTCAAAAGTTAAAATAAATGTATTTAGATAATTTAATTTTTTGTTGGCAAATTGTTTAAAAATCACTTGATTCACTGTTCACGTATTTATGTCTAGAGTTACATATTTTGTCTATAAAGCACAATACAAAAATGTCGTTTTATTTAATTTTAAGTAAGTACAATTGAATATCACACGACAACTACTTAAGTTGAACTAAATTTTTTATTATTTTGTTCTCCCAAGCCCATAGAGTTTGTGTCTAACTTTTACTTACAATACACAATATTGAAATAGACTTTAATAAATGCGGCGCTTACGTATGCTAACTCTGACGTTGTTTGTTTGTTATTTCAGTTGTATTTGTGTAAAAGCTAAAACATGATATGTATATATAAAATATGGGTAAGAAATAAAATGGTCAGAATGTAGGTTTTAGTTGTCAGAAGAAATTCAACCTTTGCGATGTTACCGTTATTATCATTTTACTGGAAAACTTTGTCCTAAAACTTGAATTTTATAATCAAAATCCTATTATTAAAACAAAATGTAATCTTACAAAGATCCGTCCTGCACAAAAGAAGGTGAGCTCACCTCTTGAAATAACTAATTGTATACCAAGCAACGAGTGACTGTCACTAGCACGGTAGATTGTAGCGGCTGACGCCGAATTTTTTGGAAGTTTTCATTTCAAAAGGATGCTGTTTGAATTAATTTGTTATCGTTCTGATCTCGTTCTTCGATTGAGATAAGAAAAACATGTGTTTGTTAATTTGGGAATTTTTTTATATTTTATCGTTCATAATTAATTAATTCACATTTAAGGTCTTGGGTAATGATGTTGGCCTAACCAAAATAGCCTAACTCTTTGTAAACACTTGTATATTCTTTCCTATCACCCTCCCTAATAGTTAATGGTCTTATTGACGTTATTTATATAATTAACCAAGGAATCCAGAAAAGGTATTCAAAAGTCTGCCGTTCTGCATCGTCCTGCAAAAAGATGTTACATGTCAAGGTACACATCTTGAAAGAAGATAGTGTAAATACAAAATAGACAAGCACGTTAATATGCGAACATGTAAAGTTTGTCGATCCTAATGTACCATGGCACAATCTCTCGCAGTATTTGATTTTGAAATCAACCTGTACAGAAGCAATTTGTTGTGTATTGAAAGCTCAGAGTTTCTACCCATTAGCCAGTACATTTTTCTATATTTGTTGTTTAACTCATCTTTTTTATTTTTGATGTAATCTTTCCATCTTAGCTTGTGTCGAGTTTACATTTACACGGGAATCCAGTTTACAGTTTAGGTTTGTAAAGTTGCATGTACTGATGTCGCCTCATTTAATAAGATGCGCCATTTTTAGTACAGTTACTCACTATGTTAACTGCATTTTCAAGTTTTCTTATTGCTTCTAATATATCTTTCCCAACTGTTAGGAGAGTTGTATCGTTTGCAAATGTTGTTGCTCTTGTACCTTGAATATTCGGTAAGAATATTCTGCTGATATTCTTTTCAGTTCAGGTGGATGGATGTAAGAATCTGACAAATTTGCTTAGGTAGGTCTCGATGAAGTTTAAATTCAAGCCAAAGTTTGTCGAAAGCTTGAGCTACATCCAGGGAAATACTGGAGCATATCTTCTTATTCTCAAGTGCATCCTCAATGATATTCGTTATTCTGTGAACTTGTTCAACTATAAAGTGATCTCCTCTAAACCTAAATTGGTGTGGTGGAATTTAACATATTTCTTCTATTATAGGTTTCAGCCTCTAGAGCTGCAGTTTTTCAAACAGTTTTGATATGCTCGGATATCGGTCTATAAGATTTATATCGGTCGATGGTTTACCTGGCTTGCTGAAATATATACCACATTAATGGAAGGTGGCAAAGTAATAATGATTTTATTATTTCTGCCACCTTCCATTGACGTGGAACATATTTCAGTCCGAAGGCTGCATATTATTTGAACTAATTAATGCAAACCTTTCTCGGAAATGGCTTTCACAATTTGCCTTCGGGTTATGATTAAATTATTAGGCAAATTGTAAAAGCCATTCTCGAGAAAGGTTTTCTGATACTACAGGTCACATGTTTTATATTAAGATCAACTACTTTGTTTACGGCAGTCGTATTTTCATTTGCTGTTTATCTCGACAACAGTTGACAATTCTCTTTCAAAAGGGCATGATATTGAGATGATGATTTTCTGTTTATCACCTTTAGCCCAGAATCCGTAATCGTTTTTGATAGGTGGCACAAGCATTTTGGTTCTTTTTAATCCCTTTGTTGCGTTCCAAAGTGAGTAATCGTCATCTTTTAGTTCAGAAAGACCTCGAAGTCGCTTATTTATGTTTTCGTTCTTTATTTCCTTTATTAATATTATTTTTAATTAATTGCACAGAAAATTGAAGATATTTTTGTGTTGCCAAACACGAGTCTGCTGCCAGATTCTACGAGCTTTCCGTTTCTCTCTAACTAGCTAACTCGGTTTCTTTCTAATTCTGACCTCAAGAGAGTAGTTATGTTTCTTGATGGAGATGGTATGAGAAATAGATGAACTTTTCCAAGCTGCTTGTCGGATAATATTATTGAATGCTTCTGGATTCTAGTCATCTTTCTGCTGCATCTCGAATCTAGTTGGTTCGAGGAGATTTGTTCGCTCTTCCACTAACTTCTTGAATAAATCCAAATTGGTTTAATTGTTCGTTAATTTAGGTGAATTGCCTTTTTTTATTATCATTGTACTCAGAGTCGTTATCACAGGTGGGTGGTCAGATGATATTCCTTCACTAATTTTGCTGCACGTGTACTCCTCTAAAACTCCTAGTGTTACAAAGAAGTCAAAAGGATCTGATATTTTATGTATGTCACGTGGCCAATATGCTTATCGCTAGAGTGAAATTCACAGTTGTTCTCACTGGTGCATAAAATAACTTTTTTCCTTTAGAGGTTGTAAGTCTGCCCCGATAGATATTCTTTGCATTAACATCAATCCCCAATAGATATTCCAATAGATATTCTTTGCATTAACATCAATCCCCAATAGATATTCCAATAGATATTCTTTGCATTAACATCATCGCCTATATAATAAAATTTTGTCCTAGTGATTGAAAAAGTCGACTGTAATCATCTTTTTTAACCGATGGCATGGGAGATACTCGGTTTCAATACCGGGCTCTTCGTAATGTTTAATAATATTCTTAATAATTACGGTAGATCTATCTCTAGCGTCCTCTCCTGGATGATTAGCATGGTAGCATTTGTAACATTTGTAATGTTCCACGGCGGCTAAGGACATATTATTGGTTGCATTTTCGCTTGGTCCGTAGATGATGAGGTCATGCTGTGGAAATTTGAATAATTAATTTATTTGGTATCTTGTCAAAAATTAATAAGTGGGACGTGATTTATGTTTATTGGTATAATTTGGTGATTTGATTGACAATTCATAGATGGTGCAGCAATGGTTATCGAAATGTTTTTTTTTGATAATTTTGTTCGTTTATTTCCCCTCTATGAATAACAACAACAATAATCGTTGATCACCAATAAATGAAGATAATTTTTCCCATCATTCATTCTATTTTGGGTCGTGCCAGTAAAATATTCTAATTAGAATACAGTGTGGTAAAGTGATAACAAACAAACAATAATTATTGTTACTTGCATTCGCCATTGGCATTGTAAGTCCGAAAATACATAAAATAAAAAAATAGGTCATAATTATTGTTTTGTTTTGTTTTAATTAAATTATTTCTCATTTTGTTTATTTTTTTTTAACTCTTGCAAGTACAGTACCTAGATTAAAACTTAATATTGATTGTGTATCTAAAATTAAATTGTGGTCGCGGAAATACAGAAGATGTGAGGTATGATCTTGACTTATTTTGATTTGTGCAAAGTGTGTGCCCAAAATTGTTTGTTCCGTTAAACGTAAAAATATAATTTATGTTTTTTTAATAGGATCAAACAAAAAGATACGAGGCGTTACGGTTGTGCGCGATATTTGGTTGCGCTACCAGCATTTCCGCGACAATATTTTGTTACCAAAGGGGGTTTAAATTATCCGGGTGTAATATTTGTCCCTGGAAAATTTATAACAATTACGGATCGCCTAAACGAATTTTATCGCCAGATTTGTACCTTGGTAATAGCGCGCGAAACACAAAATACCACACTAGGACAAACAAAAATAGAATAATTGAAAAATAAAAAGATTTCTTTTTATTTACTGGATATATCGGAAAATTTGCATCGGCGTCGCATGAAAGTTTACCGCCATTTCGATATCATGCTACATCATCGGATCACATATGTAACAGGATAAGTTTTTAACATGTGGCTAATCCACAATTTTTCTACTCTTTAAACTATATTTATTAAACTAAACTATATTTATTAAATATTTATTTATTCTTCAAATTATATTTATTATATTTACTATATTTATGCAACTATTTATTTATTAAAAGTTTATCTATTTACATTTATATTTATTTTTATAACCATATATATACATATATTATTTATATGATTTCTAAGAATTTATTATTTAAGGACCGCGGATCCTAAAATGCTTGCATGTTCTATTATATTTAAAATTTAGTGTTTAATTTTTTTTTGTTTAACTTTTTATGAATACTTTTTCTTTATTATATTTATTACACATGTTAAGCAAATTTACAAGTTTTATACCAATAATTATTTCGTGAACTATAATTGTACTTCTTTTTTTTTTATTCCACTGTATGATCTCATTGTGTAGTTTAGTAGTTGAATTTGATTTGTTTCGCCATGGTTATGTATATGTTCTTATCTAATGAGGAGCATCATTATGTGTGAATAGTTTATTAGATAGCATGGGTTAACATATTATTTCTTATAGGGGCATACCAAACTAGATGCGCGGTATAGCCTAAAGGGAGGGTGGTGAGCATGTGATCATAATATCTCGACCTTGCGAAAACGGATCATATCTAACAGTACCTTGTTCTTCTCATCAATCATTATCCCGTTATCATTCCTTTTTGCACCATATAACATTTTATTAGTGTATCATCAATTAGTGGTATCTCCTCATTTACAATTCAACTTTCCATTTAATGTAAGGAACATGTTTGCATACCGTTTTTTTTTACCAGTGAATCATCAATGTGAGTCTAATTAAAGAGTGCAGCACATCTCGTCCTCTGTAATTGGTGACAAAACCCCGCCCACCGTCTTCACCTAGCCGGCCAACGTGCTGCAAGTCACCTCATATAGAATTACAGGGGAATTCTGTTAACAGAGCGAAAATCAACCGGCGAAGCTGAAGCATCCCGATCGCTCCTTTGTCGGATCTAAGTCGTGCTCGTTACAGTGGCGCCCAAAACTCGGTAAATTAAATTAAAGTACATATTTAGTAGTCTTAGTAGTAGACTCAGTTCTAATTTTTTTTGTGAAAATTAGGTATTATACTCACATTGTGGATTCAATTTTGGTTTTAGAATAATGTGATAATTTAATTAATATCCGTCAGGCTTTGAATTGCCGCGCTATTTTCCACTTTCGTGTTTTGATGGTAGTGTTAGGACGTAATTCAAACCCTGATATTTATATCCGATATAAATTGCTAATTTCTATTTTCAGTTAGAAAATATTTGTTACGTGGTATAACAAGAGAATTTTAGCATTTGTAGTGTATCGGGTTTAGAAATTAGTTTCAGATTAAAGTTCGAAGATCGTGTATATTTCACTCCTCAATATAATGCGCGTTTTGAGCGTTTGACTTTGTTGTTTATTTAGGTGAAGTATACACCTGTTTTTTTTAAACCACATTTCAGAGTATGAAATCCGCAAATAGCGTTTTGGGGACAATTCCGTTTCTAGTGACGTCATGCTAATCAGTAATGTGGAGTCATATTTATTTTGTTTTTTTTAAACATGGGACATTATCATATACATACCTATAAATTTCTGTCTGTTAGATACTGATCAGTTTAATTTTTATTAGAAAAATAATAATAATAATATGTTAGTCCAGCTGTCGGCCTATCTGTAAAACAAAACCAATTCTTAATTTTCTTTTATATCGTATCGTATCGTTAACATTGTCAAGTAAAGCGTTAGAAAAAAAAAAAAAATAAATAAAAATTATTTCAAGTGAAGTGTCTCGTTATTCAAAACTAGTAAAAATGGAGGTGAAATATTTGGATTGCGACGAGTTGGATGTAGAATGTCAAATCCGTGACATAACAGGCAACGTGGCGAATAAAATGTTAAAACTTCAGGAAATGTTGGTAAAGGAGAAGGACCAACATTCAGACCCACCTACTCGTGCACACAAAGCAGCTTTAAAATCGCCAAAACGCGAGGTTAAACTGTGTAGTGATAAGTTAAGAAATATCGAAGGACAGCTACATAAGCTTTCCAAAGCACAAAACATCGAAGTAAATAAATTATTAGAGCTAACGACTGGCGAAATACATGTGAGTGATAGGTTAACTCGAATTAATAGCTCAAAATCAGTGACGATCATATCGTCCAAATTAATCGGTGCGTGTCAAAAATTGCTAATTTGTCTGCAAGATATTCAAGCAGAACAAACCGTGTCAACAAATATGGAAAACTCTTTAAAACAAGTGTTCGAAGAGATCATAGTCGAAGAAGATGCTTCCAATGAGAGTAGCGATGAAGACCCGGTGCTAAAACGAGCACCGCAACATCAGCCATCAACCTCCACTCAATGTAATAATCTTATATTACCAAAAGCAAAATTGAGAGAGGAACTAGACATCGAGATAACCGATGACGAAAGAATAAATATGATTGCCGATCAAATTTGTCGAAAGCTAAACCTTACGGAGGGACCATCCCATAAAAATCTCAATAAATTGGGTTCAAATACCAAGCACAATGAGGAAAATTATGAACTCGCAGGTAATAGAAATAACAACCAGGTACCAGGACATTTTGATCCTACTGTACCACCACCATTTATCGGAATACAACCAGATCAACATAGCACTTGCATAATACCTCAAATCCGGGATGCAAGATTTCCCAAACAATATCTGGAGATATACAATTGGAAATTGGAATACCGTGGGGATGAAAGAGATGGACTACCAATAGAAAGGTTTATTTATAGGGTTCAGCGGATGGCAGCGGACAACGGGCTACCTAAAGAGAGACTAGTAGCCAACTTTAGCGTGCTGTTAAAAGGATCAGCACTCAGCTGGTATTGGGAATATCAAGAGACGTATGAAATAGTGAGCTGGGAAGTACTTAGTGCAGCTATGATTGATCGCTTCCGAACAAGAAAAACTGACGACGATGTCAGGCAAGAGATGGAACGAAGGAAACAAAAATTTAAGGAATCTTTCCTTGATTTCTATCATTCTATTCGAAGTACGGCACTCTCATTGCTAAAACCGATGACTGATAATGAATTGATCAGTCTTATTTGTCGAAATATGCGAGGAGGATTACAGGCCAACTTTGCAGGACAAAAATTTTCAAGTATCTCGGAAATGGTGCGTCAGTGTGTAATGGTGGAAGACACTTGGAACAGACTGGGATGGACACCTGAAATATATCATCAAGCAAGACCACGTCAAGTCAACGAACTGGAAGTGATTGGTGACAACGATTTTGATGATACTTTTGGGTATGATTATACTGAGCGGTCCCAACACTCTGATTCTGTTTGTGCATTTTCGAATGCTGAGCCTTTCAATCGAACATATGCAATAGATAAAAAGTATACAAACTTCCAGAAATCATACTCTCCCAATTCTTGCTGGAACTGCCTCGCTATTGGTCATTTTTATAAAGATTGTCCACTAACAATCAAACATAGATTTTGTTTTGGTTGCGGGACTCCGAATATTTTGAAAACTCAGTGTAAACATTGTAAAAGTTCCCCGAAGGGAAACGTGATGAGGGATTTCAGAAATCCTGGGGCCCTGAATTCCCAAACACCCACAGTCTTACCACCCAGGCAAACACAAGAAGATGTGGCAACGAACACCGATCCGGAGTTCTACAGAACAATTCTGAAGAGAGCTCCCAACACGAAGACAGACTCCTAAAACAGACTTTCGAAAAGTCAACGCAAACACCAAAATTTAAAACACAGACCTCAGATCGCGCGCTTAGATATTTTAAATTTCGCAAACAGGTGCAAAGAATGGTTTCCGAGACCGTTATTAATACGAGTGATTTAAGACCTTATGCAGACGTCCTCATCAATGGGGTACCTTATCGCGGACTTTTAGACAGCGGAGCAAACGTGACGGTACTAGGCTGTAATTCAGTAGAATTTCTGAATGCGAATAATATAAAAATTAACACCTTACCGTCAACACTATGGACAGCCAGTGGACAAATGCAGCGTGTTATAGGACACATCTTAGCAAAGATCTCTTATGCTGGGAAAACCAGAACTCTTCGAATTCAAATAGCCCCTGGATTGAGCCAACCCATGTATTTGGGCATCGATTTCTGGGATGTTTTCGGGTTAGCTCCAATGATGGTAAGCGAAATTGAGGAGTCTAATCATTTACTACCAATCGAGACAGACAAACATGAATTAAATGTCTCGCAGCAAGCAATGTTGTTGAAGGTCATCGATCAGTTTCCATCGTGCGATAAGTGGGGTTTAGGACGTACGCACCTCATCGTGCACAAAATTGATGTCGGTCAAGCGCAACCGGTAAAACAAAGACACTATTCCGTCTCACCGGCCAAACAAGCGGAAATGTATAAGGAACTTGACCGGATGCTGGCATTAGGTGTAATCGAGGAGAGCCAGAGCTCTTGGTCATCCCCAGTGAGTATTGTAAGTAAGGCAAATGGAAAGGTTCGGCTCTGCCTGGATGCACGTAAAGTAAACGCGGTGACGGTGACAGACGCTTATCCTTTGCCCTTGATCGACGGGCTTCTAAGTCGGTTGGACCAAACAAGGTTCATCAGTTCAATCGACTTAAAGGATGCCTTCTGGCAAATACCCCTAGATCAAGGCTCAAGGGATAAGACGGCTTTTACCGTCCCGGGACGGCCACTCTACCAGTTTGTCGTCATGCCGTTTGGGTTGTGCAATGCAGCCCAAACGATGTGTCGACTTATGCATAAGGTCATCCCGCACCAATTACATGATCGGGTTTTTGTTTACCTTGATGATCTTCTGGTCGTCTCGGCGTCATTTGAAGATCATATTCAATTGTTATCTGAAGTAGCGAGATTGTTGCGAGAGGCAAATCTCACTATAAATGTAGATAAGAGCAGATTCATGCTCAAGGAAACAAAATACCTCGGTTATGTGATTGGCGATGGATGCCTTAGAGTGGATCCGTCCAAAGTCCAGGCAGTTGCCGAATACCCCGTCCCTCGGACGACACAACAAATTAGGCGGTTCCTGGGGATGACCGGGTGGTATAGAAGGTTTATACCTAACTATTCGACCTTGGCTGCTCCAATTACCGATTTGCTGAAGAAGGGCATCAAACCAAAGTGGAACGAACTGGCACAGAACGCATTTGACCAACTCAAACAGTCCTTAATTTCCGCACCTGTCTTAGTGAATCCCGATTTCGGAAAACATTTTTACATTCAATGCGACGCCAGTACCACTGGTGTCGGTAGCGTGCTGTTTCAGAAGAATGGAGAAGAGGAGCATCCTATCGCGTACATGTCATCAAAGCTGAACAAAGCACAGAGAAATTATACAATCACCGAGTTAGAGTGCTTGGCTGCGGTGATGAGTGTGAAGAAATTCAGACCTTACATCGAAGGTTATCCATTCACAATCATTACGGATCACTCCAGTTTGAAATGGCTAATGGATCAAAAAGATTTATCAGGGCGTTTAGCTAGATGGGCGTTAAAATTACAATCACACAGATTTACGATAGAGTATAGGAAAGGCACACAAAACGTAGTACCTGACAGTCTGTCGCGCGTTAGCGTCGAAGAAGTGGAAGTATCCACGAACGAGCCATTAAGTATTGATATGCAATCACCAGTCTTTCAGGATCCAGAGTACCAGGATAAAATCAAGGCGCTGCTCGAAAATCCATCCGTTAATACAAATTTCAAAACCAGCGACGGCAAACTCTTTATTAAGGTTAAGGAATCAAGTCAACCATCTACTGATATACCCCAGTGGAAATTAGTTATTCCACCTGGACTCACAGAGTATCTCATCGAGCAGGCACATAACCCACCATCTGCAGCTCACCAAGGCATTGCTAAAACCCTAGAAGTGTTGCGTCGTCAATTTTATTGGACTGCAATGGCCCTTCAGGTGAAAAATTTCGTTAATGGCTGTGAAATTTGCAAGACGAGCAAACCGGTAAACTTTTCAACTCAACCAGATATGGGTCGATTGATAGAGACGATAAGACCTTTTCAGAGGCTTTATATTGACTTCCTTGGACCTTACCCAAGGACCAATAATGGCTTTACTCATATCATGATAATTTTAGATCACTATACTCGCTTTCCAATATTAGAACCTTTACGATCTGCATCTGCCGTAAAGGTGTGCGACTTTCTTGAGAGAAAATTTTTTCAAGTTTACGGTGTACCAGAAGTATTATTCTCGGATAACGGTCCCCAATTTAAATCTGTGCTGTTGGAAGAGCTATTGCAAAAATATGGGATCCGACATGACTTCACCGCTATATATGCACCACAATCGAATGCTTCGGAGCGAGTGAATAGATCGATACTCTCTGCAATCCGCTCTTACGTAAAGGATGATCATAAAAGCTGGGATGTACATTTGGACGAAATAGCTGGTGCATTAAGGAACGTTGTTCATACGTCTACCGGGTTTTCACCTCATTATTTAGTTTTCGGACAACATCGAATAAATCATGGATCAACTTATAAACTACTTCGTAAATTGCATTTGTTGGATGATTATAATGTAGAAATTACTTCCCCAAGTGATCGTCTATCAATTGCTCAAAATATAGTCATACGAAACCTCCAAGCGGCTCACAATCGCCATTCTTCAACCTACAACCTCCGAAGTCATCCACGAGTATTTGCTCCGGGTCAAACGGTTTTTGTACGCAATTTTGTTCAGAGTTCTGCTTCTAAGAACTTCACAAGTAAATTCGCGCCAAAATTTATAAAAGCCAAGATTTCCAAACGGATTGGATCTGTAATATATGAAGTTATGGATGTTAATGGAAAGACTCTGGGAATGTACCACGCAAAGGACATCAGATAATCGTTGGTTTATTGGCCTTGAAATAGTCAGAATAATTTAATACGAGTGATTGAAATAATTTTTTATAGCTTTTTTTTTATTATATCAAAATGAGTTTTTTTGTTGCCCGGCTTTTAGAGACCTTCTCAAGGGTGTGGGGCTGCCCCACGATTGTAACATTTGTAATGTTCCACGGCGGCTAAGGACATATTATTGGTTGCATTTTCGCTTGGTCCGTAGATGATGAGGTCATGCTGTGGAAATTTGAATAATTAATTTATTTGGTATCTTGTCAAAAATTAATAAGTGGGACGTGATTTATGTTTATTGGTATAATTTGGTGATTTGATTGACAATTCATAGATGGTGCAGCAATGGTTATCGAAATGTTTTTTTTTGATAATTTTGTTCGTTTATTTCCCCTCTATGAATAACAACAACAATAATCGTTGATCACCAATAAATGAAGATAATTTTTCCCATCATTCATTCTATTTTGGGTCGTGCCAGTAAAATATTCTAATTAGAATACAGTGTGGTAAAGTGATAACAAACAAACAATAATTATTGTTACTTGCATTCGCCATTGGCATTGTAAGTCCGAAAATACATAAAATAAAAAAATAGGTCATAATTATTGTTTTGTTTTGTTTTAATTAAATTATTTCTCATTTTGTTTATTTTTTTTTAACTCTTGCAAGTACAGTACCTAGATTAAAACTTAATATTGATTGTGTATCTAAAATTAATTTGTGGTCGCGGAAATACAGAAGACGTGAGGTATGATCTTGACTTATTTTGATTTGTGCAAAGTGTGTGCCCAAAATTGTTTGTTCCGTTAAACGTAAAAATATAATTTATGTTTTTTTAATAGGATCAAACAAAAAGATACGAGGCGTTACGGTTGTGCGCGATATTTGGTTGCGCTACCAGCATTTCCGCGACAATATTTTGTTACCAAAGGGGGTTTAAATTATCCGGGTGTAATATTTGTCCCTGGAAAATTTATAACAATTACGGATCGCCTAAACGAATTTTATCGCCAGATTTGTACCTTGGTAATAGCGCGCGAAACACAAAATACCACACTAGGACAAACAAAAATAGAATAATTGAAAAATAAAAAGATTTCTTTTTATTTACTGGATATATCGGAAAATTTGCATCGGCGTCGCATGAAAGTTTACCGCCATTTCGATATCATGCTACATCATCGGATCACATATGTAACAGGATAAGTTTTTAACATGTGGCTAATCCACAATTTTTCTACTCTTTAAACTATATTTATTAAACTAAACTATATTTATTAAATATTTATTTATTCTTCAAATTATATTTATTATATTTACTATATTTATGCAACTATTTATTTATTAAAAGTTTATCTATTTACATTTATATTTATTTTTATAACCATATATATACATATATTATTTATATGATTTCTAAGAATTTATTATTTAAGGACCGCGGATCCTAAAATGCTTGCATGTTCTATTATATTTAAAATTTAGTGTTTAATTTTTTTTTGTTTAACTTTTTATGAATACTTTTTCTTTATTATATTTATTACACATGTTAAGCAAATTTACAAGTTTTATACCAATAATTATTTCGTGAACTATAATTGTACTTCTTTTTTTTTTATTCCACTGTATGATCTCATTGTGTAGTTTAGTAGTTGAATTTGATTTGTTTCGCCATGGTTATGTATATGTTCTTATCTAATGAGGAGCATCATTATGTGTGAATAGTTTATTAGATAGCATGGGTTAACATATTATTTCTTATAGGGGCATACCAAACTAGATGCGCGGTATAGCCTAAAGGGAGGGTGGTGAGCATGTGGTCATAATATCTCGACCTTGCGAAAACGGATCATATCTAACAGTACCTTGTTCTTCTCATCAATCATTATCCCGTTATCATTCCTTTTTGCACCATATAACATTTTATTAGTGTATCATCAATTAGTGGTATCTCCTCATTTACAATTCAACTTTCCATTTAATGTAAGGAACATGTTTGCATACCGTTTTTTTTTACCAGTGAATCATCAATGTGAGTCTAATTAAAGAGTGCAGCACATCTCGTCCTCTGTAATTGGTGACAAAACCCCGCCCACCGTCTTCACCTAGCCGGCCAACGTGCTGCAAGTCACCTCATATAGAATTACAGGGGAATTCTGTTAACAGAGCGAAAATCAACCGGCGAAGCTGAAGCATCCCGATCGCTCCTTTGTCGGATCTAAGTCGTGCTCGTTACACATTCATAGCCTCGTATTTAATAATAAATTGAGTTTTTCTTAAATGAGTTTCAGATACAAGACATAAATCTATTTTTTCTAAGTTTAGAGCAAATTCTAGCGCTGGAGCATGCTGTGGTAATCCATTTGCGTGCCACATAACAATTCTAAGTGTTCTGTTCATTTGATTAGTATAGAATTTGTGTAAGCTCATTCGTGGTTTCCTGTTTATTTAGTCGTTTATAACTATATAGCTTCTAGACCACGTTTTTCTTTTGCTAGGGGCGCATTTAACGTTTCCATACTTTGGAATATCATTTCGAGTGGATTTTTTTCAGTAGCATTGGTTAGCGTTTTTTGCAAGTAGGATCTCCCCTATTAATTTTTCGACTATTGTTATCCCTGTAAGTATGCCATTCTTTATCTTCTACAGTGAGGTTTATGGCTAAAGCTTTATATACAACGCGATCTTTCGTAATTATCTTCCAACAATCTATCCAATTATCTATCCACAAACTCTGTAATGCCTATCACATTAATTGGCGTACAGAGTCTTTATCTTCATTACAACCTTGCGTTGTTCTTGTCACTGGTATTGTTGAGGTACATGCACTGGCTCGGTAGTTTCATTAAGTTTTGCTTGCAAACGCTTCTCAACTTCTGACAAAAATTCTGCTCTTCAAGAGCTTGTTTTTTCAAGATATTTGATTTTGTTTGTGCATCCAATCAGTTTCTCTTGCAAGTTTCTCATCATCTGTGTGGATGATGCGTTAGTACAGGCAATTGTGCTGTTTTCATTATAACTAGTAAGCTGAGTTTTCCAAAGTTCTATCAGTTTGGTTTTCTCCAACTCCTGATTTTTTCTCTTTAACGTAGCGATTTCATTGCTGCTGAGTCGCGGACTGTGTTTACCTATGTGGTGATCTTGATATTTTTGAACTTCGCATGAATGGGCATCGTAATGGTTGGCTCACCCCAGAATCCATTGAGCCGACCTCGTTAGAGGGTGGATTATCCAACTGAGCAGGTAGCTAGAGAGGAGAGTGATGCATCACCTGGGGTTACAGTTCCTTTTAGTTGTTAACTTATTGCTTTAAGGACTGATTATTAAAGCAATTACCAATCTATCCAGTGTAATTAATAGTGGGTCAGTGGAGAAACTATCATTTGCACCGGTGTCAAGTATTTAACATTTATCAAAAGTGTAGCTACACAAATTAACAAATAACAAAAGTGTAGTTACACAATAAGATAAAAAGTGTAGCTATACACATAAAAAATATGGCAGAGTTGAAATTTCAATTCTTCTCATTAAAAACCGAATTTTTCAAGAAAATGAAAAACGATTATACAAATAAAACTAAAAATAATTGGTTTTTATTCATTGAACACTATAGAACTATACACCCGGTCTCGTATATATTTGATGACCATTATATCTACTCAAATCTACATTTTCGATGCGTCAATACATAACTCTAGAGATGTCTACGCCAATCTGGTTATACCGGCATTTTGGGGATACTTTTCACACTTTCGGGGAATTTTTTATGGAAATTGCCTGTGTTCATCAGTTAGACGTCGATCTGAACGGTTTCAGACGAGACACGTCTTAGGCCGTTTACGACCTACGTATTAGTATCAGTTATTTGTATATATTTATTCTATTCTAAATTTATTCGGGGAATTTATTTAATTTAAATTGAAATTGAAGTTGAAAATACTCGATCTCATTTGATGGCCATCTTTGATAATCGGAATGCTTCAAAGTACAATTAAATATTTAAAAACGTCTTACTTTACTTTTAGTATTCATGAGTTTCGCGTATGTAATGCCTGGTTCAGGCTCTAGTCTAAATAATGTTTATAAATCAAGTTATGTATTTTCTATAATTATGTATACTGATTAATATTTTGAGTATACTAGTACCACAGGGTTAATTTTTAGTTTTGAAGTAACTTCCATAGGAAATTCCAGCAACTCATCTTGCTGTTCCCAATTATTATTATTTCGTTTTATGAAAGATCGTAAATAACCAGGGTTATTGTTATTTCCAAACTTTTGATAATGAATTATTCCTTTAAAAAAAAAATTCGTCCTTACCCAAATAAATAGAACTACTAATTTCACTTATTTTTATATTATAACTATCATTGTTTGGCTGTTAAACATCTGCAACAATTATTCCATAGTTGCTAAAGTAATCTGTTTTTCTCTCGTCTCCACATTTAGGGGATATTGAACTCCTGGAATCTTTAGCATTTTGAATATTTGACAAAGTGGTGTGATTAATATTAAACACATTTTCAAAAGAGAGATAAAATGTTTCTCTTAAGACTGTGGAATGTTTATTTTGTCCACAATTACGAATTTCTGTTAATGGAAATGGCAAAACTTTTTCTAAAATAAATGATATGCTACAAGTTCCATCAAGTCTTGTGGATTTTTCAGTTTCAACTAGAGCTGGGCTGTCTTTATAATTATCTAATAACAAATTATTTCGTTCTTTATAAAGCAAAGAGTCGTCGGAATACTTATTAATTTCGGATATAAATTTGAAAAAAGGTTGGTAAATTTTTGAAAGAATCCTTTAAAGTATTCAGAATCCACAAACAAGCTTAAAAAAGTATTAGTAATAGTTAACTCATTATTTTTATTAATAAAATTGTAACCATTTTTCAAAACGCGTATATTTTCATTTATATTAAGATTAGATAGATTTGTTGGAGTAGTTTTTATAATTTTGGGATTTACCCGAGATAGGCGGGCTAAAACTCTCTTGCCAAAATGTTTAGGAGAATCGATTAGTATCTTTTTTTGTTCCAGTTTTCTTCATGATAATCCTTATCCGGATCTTCAATGTCTTGTATTTAATTTTCATATTTAATTGTTGATGTTTTAATTATTTCTTTAATTTCAACAAGTTTTGCTAATTTTTATGTTTTTTCTCTCAGAACGCTTATTAACCTCCCCAATCGTAAATACTGGGCGTTCGTATATATAGTGATTTTTTACGACCGAGAACCAGCTTTCCGCATTTGCGTTTGAGATCCGCCCTGAAACACCAATTTTCCTAGCAAAACAAACACCCCACAATGGTAGTGGAAACGCCATATAATTTTTTAAAGTAAAACTTACAAATTCGGCATTATAAAAATGGTTAACATTTAAATCAATATTATTATTGCTTACTTGTGTGGTAATCTGATTAGAAATTGAATTATACCGGACATAATATGGACTACAATGATAAGTTGATTTATAAAAAACAATTCTCTGTGCTCCCTCCATGTTTCTGTTTCGGATGGGGTAATGTCCGTAATATTTTCGTTATTATATATTTCACGCAACATAATTTTTAGAGCATCAAGAGCTGTTTCAACTTCATTATTTAAGAATTTTGTACAGCATATTATGCAATACATTTTAAATAATTTATCTATACTTTCTAAAGACTCGCAATTTAAAGTACCGCAAAATATATCTAATATTAGGTTTCTAGACACCCTATTTGCATTTGGCCATTTTTCTTTTAACTGTTTAGAAATTATGTTTACAAAATGTGCACAACATATGAAAGTAGCCACTTTAGTGAAAGTAGCCGCTTTATAATTCGAATTAAGAATATCGAAAGTATTGTCAATATATTCTGATATTGTCATTCCATTGAAACTAAGAAGAATAGATTTAATCAGTGCCCACGACCTATCAGTGACAAAAAATGTTGGTTTAGGTTTTTTTGATACCTGTTCTTTCAAATCGTAGAAACATTTTTATAGTACTCGAATCATGACGAGAAGAAATCAATTCTGCTATCGGAATCAACTGCCCGTTAATGTTGGCTACACAAGCGTAGTAAAGTATATGCGCTTGTAAATGTGATACGGGTGACAAATTGAATGCTTTATTACTTTACCAGTTGCATCAAAATAAATTGCTTTAACATTATGTTTTTTAAGCAATTCTAATGTTGATTGTCTTAATAAAACTACTTTAAGTGGATCCGGTGTTAACTCATATATATATATTTATGTTTTTTGGGTTCAACAATGTTCATCTGGCAGACATCGTTTATATCGATGTCACGAACAAGATTGTCTTTTTTCAACAATTCCGATTTAATTTTGCGAATTGTTGTGGAGGGAACAAATGATTGCGTATTTCATACTTTAAAAAGTTGCAGATCGGGTTTTTCTGCTAAATCTAGTTGAACGTTATGACAGCTAGCCACTTTTAATTGCCTTTTCATGTTGTCACAGTTAACTCCACGGATTTGGCGATAAACTTTCGGATCACTTTCATGACTCGTACAAGCTTTTCCGTTTTCAAGTATTTCAATGCATACATTTTATTTAACGATAATCTTATATTTTCTCTCTGGAACTAATCTGCAATATGCGTAGACCGTAATATTTTTAGGATTTTTTAGACATGAATCTCATGGTTTGGAAGGTACATACACAATTTTTAATACACAATTTTTATTGAAAATGCCAGTATAACCAGATTTGCGTAGACATCTCTAGAATTATGTGTTAACGCATCGAAAATGTAGATTTGAGTAGATATCTGTAGCATCACGTGTAAATGGCCATCAAATATATACGAGACCGGGTGTATAGTTCTATAATGTTCAATGTATAAAAACTTATTTTTAATTTTATTTGTATAATCGTTTTTCATTTTCATGTAAAAATCGGGTTTTAATGAGAAAAATTGAAATTTCAACTCTGCCATATTTTTTATGTGTATAGCTACACTTTTTGTCTTATTGTGTAACTACACTTTTGTTATTTGTTAATTTGTGTAGCTACACTTTTGATAAATGTTAAATATTTCACACCGGTTCATTTGCTAGATTCTCGGTTTGCGGTTATCCCGCCGTTTCTCGGTCGCCAGTGCCTCGTTGGTTAAATAGTTCGGATGATGATACTGAAAATATATATCAAATGAACAACATCCTCGAGAAATCAACATCATACAAAAAATCGTGTCTAATCCTTAAATGTTATTTCTAAATGCGTAAACGCTGTGAGAAAAACCAACCAGAAAACTATAGCGGCAGCGCTGAGAGAGACTGTTGAGAATGAGAAACTGGTCAAATCGACAATATACGCCAAATACACCTGGACACACTTAACTCATTTATAAAGTTTACGAACTATCAAACACACTTACTACCCTGAAAACTTCTAAGGTGGTCGAGCTTTTATAATAGAAATAGTATTTATCATTACGAGGAATTATTACGTCGCCCCTGTCTGGGGCTCTAGACAAACAACCACCAAAGGTAAAGATATCAATTACGATAGCATGGTATCTGTAATTACGCCCAATAGTTCGAATGAAGATATGCGTCGTGCTCTGGAAACGTTCGGAGACGGGTGTGGACAAGATGGCATTCCTGCATCGCTTAAAAGATTATACAAATTTCACAATTCCGTTATGCTTGCTTTATAATCAGTCATTGAGACCAATCTTTAAATCTGGAGCAAGAAATGATACGCCTTGTTATAGAGGTATAACATCAATATCTTCAATTCCAAAACTATTTGAACTAGTAGTTTACAATTTAAAACATAGATTCATCGGTATATTTCAAATAATCAACATTGGTTTATGTCAAAAAGATCATCATCAACAACCCCATAGAATTTACCAGTAACACGATCAAGGAAATTGAAAAACGTAGGCAAGATGATGTCGTTTATAGAAATGTTGCCAAAGGCTTCGATTCTATCAGTCATTGTAAAACTTTAGAGCGATTATTTAAATTTGGCTTCACCAACTAATTTGTTGCTTGGTTTAAATCTTATTTAAGTGATCGAATTCAATATATTGAACTGAGAAATAAAGGAACACAAGAATCACTTATTGGTCCTTGGATTTTCATTAATTAGATGACCGGAGTAATAAAGCATTCTCAGATCTGGATTTTGGCAGATGGTCTTAAAATTTACAAAACAGTGGAAAATATCGACGATGAAAATAAACTGCAAGAAGATGTCAACAATCTAGCATGGTGTGACTCCTACCTTTTCATGTTAAACATTAATAAGTGCAAAATAGTAGCATTCCATCGGAAAGTTAACTCTGTTACACAGAGCTATCATATCAATAACATACTTTTACAAAAAGTATTCGTAATTAAAGACCTAGGCATTACCTTCCTTGGAAATATGTGTTTTACCAAACACATGGAATAGTGTGTTGCTAGAGCAAATTCAATGGTTGGTTTCATTAAGAGAAGACGAGAGCTGTACATGACGTTCAACACAACTGAAATATGCGGTTAACGATGTCCCTTTTGCCAAGTACGTATCCAACGTATTGAAAATGTTCAAAGAAGTTTTTATGGTACCTACATTGAAAAGAAGAATGGGAAGATTTGCCGTACCATATTAATCTACAGCGCAGTTACCACCGTATCTGACTGGCTACAAAACTTACAAGATCTCGACGCTCCAAAACAGACTTAAGTTGCTAAAATGCTTGTTTATTGGCAACATGTTAGTTGATCAAATTGATGCACCATCTATACTAGAATTGGATAAAAATAAAGTCACCAAGTAGGAACCTAAGAAAATGCGAGTTACTTCAACTAGATCTACATAATAAGAACTATCATGTCGAAAGCCTTTAACAACACTGACCACTTATTTGATTTTTGAATTTTTTTATTTTTATGCTTTATTGTATAAGTATTTGCTTAAAACTTGTATATTTTATTGAGTTTTTTTGTCAATGTTTTAATATTTTAATTTTCAAGTCAAATTAATAGACCTTTTTAAATAAATATAAATAAATAAATAAAGATTTTCTCAAAACTATGTGAATATGCCGTATGGCAGTCTCATGATAAAACTAAATTGATCAATCTCACTCAGCAACTAAGAACTGTGAAATGTGAGAAATAACAATATAGAAAAATGAAAATAACGAAGGCAAAGCTCAAATATTGCGGAACACCATGAAATAAATCGTCCAGCCTTACGATGAACCAACATCGGAAGCCGTAATACTAACTGACGAAGTTGTACTAGAAAACGAAGAAATCGCAACGAAAGAAAATCTCCTGGTTATGTTCTCCGCATTTTTACAAAGATGCCAACAATAGCTTTAGTAAAGTAAATTTTATCAAACTCGTGGAAAACCTATTGGGAAAAATTCTTAATTCAATAACGAGAGGAAGAAACTAATCCCAAATCATCAGTTTATGTTTCGTAAACAACACTCTGGTGCATAGAACAATCAAAATTGTTTATAAAGTATTAGAGCGGAAAAAAGTCTACTCACCGGTATTTCTAAATACAATTTCCTAGAATATTAGAACTATACCTTCAAGGTAGATTATTTAGAATAAAACTAGCCAATATACTGAACTGCAGGAAATCAATGTAAATGCACCGCAAGGCAGTCTATTACGATCAGAGTTATATAACTGATGTATACAACAGTGTTTAATGATGTATTAGAACATAATAGTGCTACAACGAGTTTTGCTGATGATTCGACCATCTTAGCTGTTGCAGAATCTTACGAATAATTCATAACACAGAAGTTACAATGTTACTTAAATAAATAAAGGTCCTAGAAATGGCGGACTAAACTAAGTGAGACTAAATCAGTCGACATCAACTTTACAAACAAAAGGCCGCCCACATTCCGGTTAACATAAATCAACAATTAATGCGTGAGACAATTAATTATCTAGGTAAGACCTTACGGATGCTATGCTTCAATGGAAAGATGAAAAATGAAGAACTACAGCAAAAATGTATTGGTTTGTAGGAAAAAATTCGCTTTGGCAAAACATACAACAAGCTTTCAATTTATGCTTGTAAACAAAGATGTCATCCGAAATTTTCCAAACAGATTATTAAAATGAAATTAGTGTTAAAGAAATTTTCAAAAGTTGCACGAGAGCATAGAGAAAGCCTCCAGAAACACATCAATATTGAGGCATCTTACCTCACAAGCAACTCAGGCATGATCGCAGACTGGATAAGGAACTAAACGTTTTGAGCTTGTGTAAATGTCCCTGTCAGCGGTGTAGTATACTGATTTTAAATCTACGTAAGATGTGTTTTATCCAATCTTATTAAAATTATGGAACGGATAGGTAGCAGCCATAGATAAAGACAAATTAGTAAATTAACTTAGAATCGAAATGTTTATTAGGTCATTTAACTAGATTGTGGCGACGCATCTCACAAACAGATAATGCGACAACATTGTCGCCATCAACGTCAAGCAACCGTTGCTTGGGTTAGTACAATATTGCGTGATCACATGGGAACAGCGGTAAACGAATTTGTAAAATGGGAGGATCTTCGGCTTCCAGTATGTTTCATCCAGCAAGAGTATGCAACTGTTTCCAGCAGCGCTTGATAGGAGTATTGAATGAACCAATCAATCGTTAAACCGAAAAAAACTTCATTGTGAAACCTAAAAAATGACGCGGCCACTCTCTACATGGATTGTAGCGCCCGCCGACAAAAAAACTATATTGTAATGTATAATGTATGCAAATAAATTTCAGACCTGTATACTCAGGTTTCACAGGCGTCATATTAGCACTCGTAAACAAAACGTTCATGCTCCTACTGAGGATATAAACCCGAACAAAGGACCACCTTGAAAGCGTCCTGAGTAAAATAGATAGTGCTTGCAAAATACATCGTGAAAAACCATTAAACCACACCCCCATTCCTCAAGTCATGGGCCTCTAGCAACAAAGATATCAAAACAAACCACGGGGCTAACAATCGACCAATTCCGGGCAATTGCAAATTACACTATTCGATTATCAGCGTCATACAATCATAGCTTCCAACCAACCCCATGTTGTGAAATATTTAACAACCAAGTCAACTGAGCCAATTACGAAAATACCTTATCAGTTAGTTGATATTCTAGAAAACTATCCGATACCAGATTCTGTGGAGAATAATATCATAAAACTGCGGTAAGAGAAGAAGCATTATTAAAGATTAGTCAAACGTCACCTAGGCCTAAAAACCTGGTTGGCCGAAGATTCCTTGAAAATGGTTCGAGAAAATGATCAATCACGCCACCGAAACATATCACAAAATACTAGACAAGTCACAACATAACAATCACGTTTGGCAGACGAAAAATAACGTGAATGGCACAATCATTGAACACTGAATCCAATCAACAACATAGGAAATCCGAGTATTAAAGTGAGATAGATATCGCAACATAAAAAAACGAGCTACAAGGTAAGCGACAGATTGCCTCGTGCAGCAGCATTATTTATTCTCAATGACTCCGGAGAGTACTCTCCATTAAGAAACCAACAAAGTGTCCAATTATAACCCTTGCATCAGCCTAACATCAACACTGAAATGAATCCACCACTTCCACCACCATACGATGAGGTACGTGTGTCAAAAATGAAAAATAACATGCTCCTGGTGAAATAGAATTTCATGTGAGAAAATCCCAGAAGTGTGGGAAACAGCTCTGATTTACTCACCGCATAGCGCGGAATAGTTTGTTAATGACTCGTTACAAGGTTTTGGCTAATATAGTTTCAACAAAGTTATATAGCGAATCTTGGGTGAGTACTATTTCGTTCGAAAATATCATCAACCAACCAGACCTTTACTCTTAGTATTGTAGTAGTAGTATTCACGAGAATTGTTACGAAAAGGATATACCTAGTTAGTATAGTTAGCATAGTTTATTTGTAGACTTTTAACCAGGTGTACGATAGATACAGAAGAGCATATTATGGGACGTTTTCTTATCTAGGTTTCCCTTTAAAATTGATGTATATGTGCAAATTATTGATGAACGATTCATATTGTAAGGTGAAAAATAAAATTTAATCTTTCAGAGGCCTGTCACATCACAGGAGTGCGGCAAGGTGATCCAATACTTTTAAACTTATCTTTAGAATACGTCATTCGTCAACTGAACGTAGCCAAGCGTGGTTGTCTAAATTTTTAAATCAAGTCAGCTATTGTCATACGCGGACAAAATCATACGGATATGTATTTTAGATCGCAACATCGTTTCCTTGAAAGAAGTTCTTATGCCGCTAGAATCAACAGTTCCCGAAGGAGGCCGTCAAATCAACGAAATGAAAATCTAATATATTGCCGCAATAAAGCAAATACTCTGGGAATTAATTTTCGGAGATAAAATAACTTAAATATTTGGGATCGGTAGTAATGGAGCGAAATTCAATTTCAATATATACGAGTAACATCATGGTTCGCGGGTGTTGTATTTGAGCATAAAGTAATTCGTATGATGCTCAGTCTAATAAAGCAAAGAAATCACCAGATTGCGAATGAATCATGGGATAAGAAATTATCTCGAAAAAGTAGATATTGTTGGATTAATAAAATCAACCAGACTGAGATGGCTAGGGCGAACGTAAAACCGGACCACCAAGCAGACCCTAGAGCCAGCTCCAACAAGACGTAGCGCCAGACCTCTAACACGATGAATGGATGACATTGAACGGGTTCTAAAATCAATCAGTCGTCATTTCTGCCTTCCTCATGTTGCGAACCGAAACATTTGGAGTAATATCGTTGAGGTGGCCAAATCCCTTCATGGGATGAAGTATCATCAGTAAGTAATATTGGTGAGTTACGATATTTTATAACTATGACAAATTTCATTCAAAATTATCGCTTTTCTTCATTTTATTTTAAATTATCAAATTTTGACTCACATCCTCATAATTATGTAAGTAATTTTCGCAATTTCCGAAATGATATCTAAAACTAATTTCTAAAGATCCATGACGTATTTCAAATAATTGTTTGAGAATTTTTGTATGTTTAGTATTCGATATATAGTTCATTGAATTCAGTATCTAGGTATATCAGGTATATCAAGTAATATTTGTTGCAGCTATAAAATATTTTTTCGTCTGTAATAGCAAAGACACAATCTGCATAATCATCTTTCGGCTGGAAACTTTCGGTTAACTTTAATAGGATATCAGAACAAATTAATTTGTGAACAGCAGTTTCTAAACTGGTTGAATTTCGAGATTGAGTCCTAATTTGCGATTTAATTCAAATCAAGTTTTAAGCCATAATTTTGAAAAATGTGTTTGAAGTGTCTGCTAAAATTTATATTTTCGGTTGCTGGATATCATTTGCTGTGGAATACAATAAAATTCTAGCAGACACAACAAACACATTTTTCAAATTTATCGTTCATTACAATACGAATGTGAAATAGAGCGTGTGAAATTATGAACTTGCATAAGCCATTCTTCTGCAATTATAACAAAAACACTGTGTTAAGAAGCAACATACAAAACTGAAAATATTAACCATTTATTAAATATTTTGTTTGTTATCCGGACAGATGGCGATAAATACTATAAGGAAAATTGGTCATACTTTTCATAGTAAACTGCGATCCAGTAACATTTCATAACTTGTTGTTGTGTTTGCAAACTAATTTCAGGGGAAAATCTAAAGAGGTAGCTCTAACCAAATAACTACTATTTATATTCGTTCGTCATATTTGTTCGGCAACAAAAACAGAAAAATGATGCAATACTATTTCGAGTTTCGACTAGTCAGCGTCTATAGCGTTGGTATGTATGTATATTTTTGAGCAAAGCGAAACTGTTTTAATGTATGTTTCGGATTTCATTTTTACATTTAGTTTTGCAACATTATATCTTTTTTTAAAATATATAATTGTTAGATCAATTTATGAGTACCTGAAATGGCAGTTTAAACTAATGTCGAATTCGTTTCAACACAAAAAATGATTTTCTATCAAAAAATTTGCTGTCAGATCAAAAAAATTGCTCTAAATGACCATCGCTTGTTTTAGTCAAAGTAAGCCAAAACATAAACAACCATCGTAATTTTTATAGCTCCTCAATTTATTAGCTGTTTGTCATTAGCTGTCTTTAATGCACAATAAAATTGATTTTTTGGATAAAATAAAATTGATTTTGGAAACCGAAAAGAATTTAACATAAATAGTTCATACAATTTAATTTAAAATTGTAATTTTATTTTATAGTAAATGAAAAAACCTGATACGAATCATAAATTTGGAAGTTATAAATAAAATATTTTACAAAAATAAAGACTGCTTTTAATTTTTGCGTTAGCGTCAAGACAAATATTTCTAGAATTTATTTTTTTCTATTTGCCTTTTGAAATAAAAATTACATATTGCCAGTTTCAGTCACAAAACAGTTTACATGTATAACTTAGAATGAAAACTGACTCAACCAAGCAAATATAAGTTGACCGAACTCAAACCACTTTCAAATAACTTTCAGTCAAGGTTACTGTCATTGCATATGTATACGGCCAAGTGGAAGGCGAATAAAAAAATACTGTTTGTTGTGTGGAGGCCTATATAACGTAAACACGAAAAAACACTTTCATACAAATGTTATAGAAGTTAGTTTTTGTTAATTTTTTGTTTGACTTTATTCATTTATATCTCGTACATGTGGCGGAAAAATAAATTTTCAGTCAGCTGAGCATAAACTTTGTTTATTTACCTTTAGTTTTAATAAATTGTTTTTCATTTTCAACTTAGTTTTCATTCATAATTTTCCCATTTTCCGCTATGATGTCTTTAATTTGATGATCACCGCATAATATATAGAGAAACATTTGTGTGTATGGCACGTAGAGTGGATGACATAGAGAAGAAAAACGAATGAAATCACTACTCTTCATGCATACCCACTAACCCATGTAAAACTAAAAACACTCATATAAAATACGCTCTACATATTTTACGTGACGATCATCAAATTAAAGACATAGCGGAAAATGGTAAATTTCTAAGTGAAAGCTACCTTAAAAATAAAAAACAATTTACTGAAGTTAAAGATAAGTTCATGCTTAGGAGAATGAAAATTTATTTTTCTGCCGCATTTACAAGATACTCGTATATATTAATAAAGTAAAACCAAATCAAAACAAAAATTCCATGGTATGGAATTCCATTCGTATGGTCAGATTTGAAAAATTGATCTAAAATGTTTGTTACAGTTCTTGCGGAGAAAATTTCTTCCTAATAATTTAAACAATGGCGGCCTTACGATCAGTGTCATAATTCTGGCGTTTCCGGCAAATTGGAAATTTTTTATTTTTTTTTTATTTTTTATTAATTTAATCCATGCAATCTTTTCTGGGGCCGAAGCACTTCCTGTGTCTTTCGCAGTTGATTTTTCCGTCTTACTTTACGCAATTCCTGCCAAATCGAAGACGTACCGGCTATAGGACCGGGTTAAGTTACCATCTGCGCATTGCATAGCTCCATGCCAGCCTATAGTACTGGACATGAAAGATGGGTCGGCCCATGAGTTTTGCATGCCGATAGGGGGTCGTAGTTGTGTTCCTTTTAATCACAGATCGTAATCTGTTGATGAAAATTTCCTTTTGCATCCAGCCCCTATCGGGATTCGAACCCGGTACCTCCCGATCCAAACGCCAAAGCTTTAACCACTATGCCATTTGGTCGGTAAATTGGAAAATAATTTCATAACATTTTTATCTTAATTGTATTTTTCCGAATTAACTAATTGTGTTAAATGGGAAACTTTTAATTGTGTTAAATGGGAAACAGGCAATAACATTTCCCCACTTAGAATTGTTTCGAAAATATTTCCACTAAACTGATTTCATTAGTTGGCCAGAAAAATGCTTTGAAAATATTTTTCCCACTTTCAAATATCACAGGGAAAGAATACCACAGAGAAATTCGAAAATTTTGTCCAAAACTGACTTTTAAAAGCCCAATCCAATCTAACAACTATTTTCATCATAAATCGCTAACTTATGGCGGAATTCCGTTTAGCAATTTCAGATTCCAAAATTCCTTAGATTGAATTAATTGACCTTGATGGCGGTCGACCAATTTTATAATTTAAAGAACATTTTGGGGATTATATTCCGTGTGATCGTTTTCTTTTATGAAAAATGAGGTACGAAATTCAGAAAAAATCAATTACAAACTTCTGTTGGTTATAAAATAACAATAATAGTAATTCTCTTTGGTGGACGTGCCTGTAGTAGCAACTAAACCCTATCTTCAGCTATCTTATGCGGCATGGTTTTCCTATAATGTTTGAGCCGATTTTTGAGACAAAGAAAAACCTTGCTGGAAATAATTAGGACATTAGTACGACGAAATTAAACAGTGATTCACACTAAGCCATTTGGTCGAAGTACCGCAATCTTTCTGTTCAATGGTGCGCGACACACCTATGTTTTTAAAGCGGACCCTCTATCGATGTTACGTACGATATACTACAATATGTTTTTTGTACGAAACTTATAGCGTTATTGTTATTTTATACAAGTACTCGTACATTATAAAATCTCAACCGCTTAGTGATAGAAAGATCAAAATGCGTCATTGCCTATTTTCTTATCACTTTTTCTTGTATTTTTAGTATAATTTGTATATTTATAGCAGCGGTTTTGTCTTCTATTTGTAGATAAAGAAAATATAATGAGTCTGTAGCTGATATTGTTGTTGCACGAACGAATCGTACCACCTAAAGCATTATGCAATATTTAAATATCGGAGTCCCGAAGCTAGCAGCTAATTAGACAAAACAATCTAACAAACATTGTCTACATTGATTGTGTCGTTTTATTATATGGTGCCATATTACTAGTTCTTTGCAACCTAGATAGGTTTTATCGATAATTTGTACAGCGAAATGCGAAGGTCAAAAATGGAGATCGTAGACTAAACACAAAAAAAAATATTTTTGGGGGACAAACATTTTGTATAGACGTCATTCAGTGCGTCAAATGAGTAAAATTCAAAAAAAGGGAATGGAAATATGATTCGAATGTATATATATATATGGCGTGATTTTATTTTTAATTAAAACCCAAATTTATAAATATTCCGTTGAAATTGTATGAGGTGTAAAGCCGCACGGCTACAACATAATTTTCAAAACAAATTCTCGTTTAACAACATTAACATACGTATGTATAAATTAATCTGCAAAAAATATTCCATTCATTAATTTTTCGTTTATACTTTTAACCGATTACATATTGTACGAGTATACTCTTAGTTTCGAAAAACCATTCAATCAAAACATAAATTATTTTTATATTACAGTAATTTTTATAATAACTCTGGACACATAGTTCAATGGCATTGATAGTTGGTAGTTGCTGGTTTGCTGAAAGTGATTTATTATTTGTATATGCGTATTGTATTAATTGCACGCGTGTCCACAATACACTTAAATTAGTTGGACTTGTATTATGCAACGACGAGGCGAACGATAAAGCAAGATTATAATTAAATGTGTAATAACTATGTGTTTAAACAAAAACGGTTGTTTACGACGGGTCATGCAACTTCAAACCTATTTAAAATAGTAAAGCATTTCTTGACAATCAATTAATATTTCTAAATAAAAACCCATTTGCTGGAGCGTACAAAATATGGCGTTCTGATCGATAAACAATTCTTACACACAGTCAAGTCGTTGTCGAAAGCACACGCATAGTTTGATTAACTGAATTTGGTGGTAAGATAGACTCTGACTGATAAAAATATCAAGATGCTGTTTGTTTCTCGCCTCTAGGCTAATTAGTAAATTGTTAAAATTTACTATTGAATTTGCTGTTCTAAAAAGAATCCTACAATATTTTCCTATGAATGTTAGAAAATTTTGAAATTCGGGTTGGACGGGTTAGTAAATATTTATTGCAGAAAATTAAAATAGCAATTGGCTGAAACTTAATTGAGCAATAAATAATATGTATATGTATTTGTATTTAGTTAAACAAGTTTTACTTTATTATTCAATGTATTAGGAAGCTCTTTTCGACTGTTTTTTAAACCATTAAGACGATTCTTGTTTAAAGGAGCAATAAAAATGTTAAATTTGAGTGAGGACATTTGTAAAAAGAAATCACCCATTTTTGGAATATGGTCTTTTGAGATACTCCCACATAAAGAAATACCGCAAAGTGGACAGGTCCACCATTTCTTTGGCGACATTCTCTAGATCTGCGCTACTTTTGCACTGCCCGTTGGAAAATGGGCTGATGTAGTAACAACATCTGAGAGAAGAGATTGTTTGTTTTTTTTATAATTATAATGTCATCTATTTTTCGACAGCTTCATGATTCAATTGTTTGATTGATTGGACTGTAGGACCAAGTACTGTACAAGTATGCCGTATAACGCATGACGTATTTAGTCTACAGCCCCTTTACTTAAAACAAAAGGATAGGAAAGGATTTTTTTAGGGCGGAACGACTCGGTTGTAGACACCTAGTGATCGTACGGCACAAGACAACATATTTCTATTTTACTTAAAAGGAAGCATAAAGGTTTTAATAGGTTTAATGATTAACAATTGTATTGGTATTCAACATGATTAATAATCCACTTTACACCATTTATAATTATAGCCTGGCCAGACCGCGCGTTAGTTAAACTGGTTTAGCAAAATTCGGTGAAGTACTCTAGGAAATAAAATTCAATTCAGTTCGACACACTACGAAAAATTCAAAAATCTCCTAGCAAATTCGAGTTTTTCCATAAGATGCTTGATTGAATTTTGAAGCAACCAGTTTAACTAATCCGGAGTCTGTCCATGCTATAAGAAATAAATTCAATTCAGTTCGACGAATTTGTGTTTTTCCATAGAGCACTTGACTGACTTTTGCTAAACTAGTTTAACTAATCCTCAGTCTCTCAAAGGATCTGGCAAATGATCGCTTAACAATACTGTTATGTACGAGTATGATTGCAACTGGAGGAAAAATAAAATCGCTCGTTATAGGTCACTACCTAAATACCTTATGTGACACGACCTCATGCAAAGAATAGTTGAAATTTACCGGTAAGGTGAATTCCTTCCCGATTCTTATACAAGGTAACAAAATAATGATCTGGGAGGTTTACGGAGTGATAATATAAAGTGAGGTAATGTTTGAGCGTAACCCTCGACGTTTTAGCCTTCCCATTATTCTACTTTTAGATTTTTATCAATTTTAAGTTGAGTAATATATTTAAAATATAGTATACTATATTTGTACTTAATACATTGCGCTTATCAAAATTTTGATTTATTTGTTTAATAGTGCCCTGAGCTTTAAGTAACGTTGCATTTAGATATTTATATCACAATAAAGTAAACGCAGTTACACCCATACCCGAAACATGCCTTTAAGATAAAGTACATTTCATTTTCTTCAAATAGTCAATTGCTAATTGTATGCAGAGGTAAGTAGATACTTTTGTGCAGTTGCTTGGAGCTGACGATGAGCACTGCAAGATGTGTTGTATCTTATAGAAAACCAGCCCAACAATCTGCCATGCATCGTAAACTATCTATCTATATGATAAATCCTTATCTAACATGAACTTTCTTTTGTGCCTTGGACTGAATTTATTGATATATTAATGATGTTTTAGGGTATAAGAGATTATCTTTTAGAATTTTTTCAAATTTCAAAATCTGGATAGGAACCAAGCCCAAAATTTATCTATAAAAATAATCGACATAATTTCTAATAGTCTGATAGAAAAACATATGTCTAACATTGTTCTTATTTTGTTTTATATAGTACACGTATTATATATATGTCATTTACTTATTTTAATTTTTGTTTATGAAAAAATGTCAGTTTTCTTACCATCGGTTTCAAATATTTATTAAAGCGAATTATATAAGACGCAGCTTCAACGGTAGTTTAAAAATATTTCCAAATAAGATAATAATAATTTATAAAAAAGTATACAAAAACAATTTACGAAAAGTTTAACATACATTATAATGTGTGTCGTGTATATAGCTGCTTTACATTATGAAATACTCACCACATGAGGATATTACGAAAACGAATGAGAGATTCAATGAATCCATTCGATATTCCAGAAAATAAGTAAGAATTAACAACATTTATATTACTGTAAAAGGCTTAAGTAAAAATAAATTTTGTTTTTAGATTTATGGAGATGTATTTATCGAGGAAGTTCGAGGAGGTGGGAATATATTTGACACCAGACTGAAAGTAGCATTTAGAAGTAAATCCTATTTCTTCAAATTAAATTATTAAAGTAATTTAAATAAATAATTCTATTAATATTTTTAGATATTGGCCGTCCTTAACTTTTTCGCGAGTGGCAGTTATCAAAGAAGAGTAGGTTGCGATGCACTAGCCTTCATGAGTCAATAAAAAATTTCAAATTGTGTTAGGAAACACTACAATAATAGCCGAGAATTTGGCAGCAAAATATATTCGTTTTCCACAGTCAATTCAAGAAATTGAGACCACCAAAACAAGGTAAACACACTTAATTTAAAAAATATTTATAGTTGTATACACATATTTAACTAACTTCATTTAACTTTTTAGTTTTCTCGCAGAGTGTGGGTTTCCGAATGTTATTGGTGTTATTGATGGGACTCATATATCCATAACCGGACTGAAAAATGAAATATTTAGAAAATTTGTATATCAATCGGAAAGGATATCATTCGATAATGCTCAAATTGCGAGTTGTTAGCAATTATTATCTTTATAATCTTACTAATGCATATATATTGTTTTAGATATGTGATAACAATTTAAAAATTATAAACTGCAATGCGAGATATTGTGGGTAAGTATAAGTAGCATTAATCTAAGTAAACGTTAAAATATAACAACGAGATATGTGATGATAAATCCTAAATTGCAGCTCCACTCAAGACAGCTACATATGGGCATGCAGCCAATGTTTTACATTTTTACAACTGCGGTTTAAACGAGGCGAACATCGAGGATGGCTATTGAGTATCTTAACTTATATAAAAGCCAAAATTAATTTACTATTGCTAGTTTCTTATTTCCATATAGGTGATAGTGGATAACCTTTATATCCATTTTTATTAACGAACATTGAAAGTCCTAGAACACCACAACAGGAGTTCTACAATAAACTTCACTGCAAAGCTCGTTGCAAAATAGAGCGCTGCATAAGATTACTTAAGAATCGATTTCGGTATAAGAACTTGAACTGTTATATATAGAATAATTATTATAATTGAGAGCGCAAATTACGGTATGAGCCGTGTCTCGCTGCCAATATCATAATTTCTTGTGTTGTTCTTCATAATATACTAATAACAAATAATGTGCCTTATGAGGAAATCGACACACCGAGTCGAAGAAGACACGGTAATTGCAAATAACGAGAATGGCTCTTTAATTGTTGCAAGACAAAGTAATCGGAATTGAGTAGTAAGCAATTTAAATAGATTTGGTCTTATAGATATATAATTAATAAAAGGCAATTATTTAATTCAAATCAAATTTTTTTTAATTGAATGCGATATTTGTTTTTATATAAATTTAATAAAATGAATATTTAGTTTGTATTTCATTTTTCACTTATTTCATTGACTACATGTTTTATTTAAACAAACCAATAGTTCATTCGTTTTCTTAATTAATTTTGAATTTTCATTTAGCGCCTTGAGGATACCTATTTGATTTTTTGTCTGTTGTCGTTGACAGTTAATTATAATTTCTTGCGGTTGGTATTGTTTTGCTGCAGTAGTTGTATAGTTTTCCCTGGTTCCTGTGAGATTGGTGTTTTAGAACTCTAAAATGATTTTATATTTTGCTGAAAACAAATCTATATTATTTACTTCCATTGCTGAAGCATAGGTATGCCATTAGATGAAGATGGCTGTGGTGAATTGCCTCTGACAGATGCCGGAGCTGACTAAAATATATACACACATTTGGAAATATAAAAGTATTTAGTTCAAAATTATTATAAACTTAGTTGAATTGGAGAAGCTGGTAAGATGAATCCATTCTAGTAGGCGGTGTAATATTTATTTTGATTATTTTTAAATTGAACCCATATTCTAAGGCTGAATGGCCATCCAAACCACCTAGCTGGCGAAGATTTATAATTTTCCAGTCCCATTCACTGATTTGTGTTGCTTCGGGATCCAACCAATCGCCACCAACATGTGTGCTGCGATGCTGTCTTATAATTTTTAATTTTTCTTTTTCTTCTTTTTTGCTTAACTTATACTTTAAAGATACCCATGACTAAAAATAAAATAATACAATAATACTAAACGAAATACTATTTTAAATTAGTTGACATACTTTTGTCATTCCTGGCCATTTCTATTTAACGGTCCGATATTATTTAGATGGATCGCTATGTAATTCCACATAGTCTTCTTGTTATTGGCACCTCGCATAGTTGCATGTTTGCCTTAAAATAAATTTGTATAATAGTACATACATATAACATTTCTAAATTATATTTTAAAAAAATTATCACAAATAAAATTTAAATTTTGTTCGACTAAATCTAATAGCGTATTTTTCTGGCGATTACCCAGTCGTGGTCTCGACTAAAAATAAAAAATCGTTGTATTTATTGGTTGTTTAAATGGTTGGATGGTTAGATTTAAAATGGCGGAAATTGCCACCGTTTTTTAATGAATAAAAAATGCAACTTTATAAACTAAACTATAATTACATACCACAGACATTTATTTATTTTTTCACTAAAATTATTATCAATTTTATTAATCTCGTTTCCAAATTACCAAAAAAAATTTATTTATAGGTGAGAAAAATTTACTTTATTGAGACCTATCAACGTTCCGCTAAAAAAAATTTCTTTTATAGCCCTTGTTGTTTTTGGTTTCATCCCCAACAAAAAATTGTAGCAGTTTTAGTTGCAAATAGTTTATAAACAAAAACATTTTTTTTATAGATTTTTTATGTAGATAAATTTGTGCTTGGTGCCTATCCTGAATTGTTTAATCGCATTTGAAAATTGAGTAATTTTCGTTTAACTTTAGACTCACATTATTGATCGCATAACATGGTAAATACCCTTCCACCAATTATCTAGTTAGTAAAGTTAATCACATTTAACCCACATTTATAATGTCGCGTAATAAGCAACCGTATCCTCAATGACAGATTTTGAAACGTGCAAGAGCACATTACCTCCTAAAATTTTATTTTTTGTCATTGCTATCGCCAAAATTATTATTTAAATTAGAATAACAATAAAAAATTAACGTAAGGTTGTATGCCAGTATTTTGTGTGCATGTACCCAAGTTCATTTGTACATAATTATGAAAATATATAGACGTATATTCTAATAATAAATTTTCAATCGCACATGAGTAGAATATATATGCTTATTTTGTAAAATGATCACGTGTTTAAATGGCGCAAATAGCGATTATATAATTCGCAAACTATTTTTTTGTTTTTCAACAGTATGCTAAGTTGGTGAACAACTGACCTTGGGTATGGAATGTTTATATGAAATTTTGTAATAAAGTTGGAGTTTGATGAACCTATACTTGTGACATGTACAGAGATACTAGTCACATTGAATCTATAACATTTTACATGGAAACGTCATGTTATATAACAAATAAGCTTGAACATAATTTTATTTAAAAACGACGTCAAGTGCAATTCATATGCGTCAGATTTGATAGAATTTTGATTTACACAAAAGATTTAAAAACTTTATTCAAATTGATCCAATTTTTGTACAATGGTTTGTATATACATTTTATTTACGTCAATTGATGTAAAATAATTTAAATGCGTTTAACATTGTAATATCCAACTGTGCTAAATACATTTTTAATTTATTGTACTCGTTGGAGTATTACAATAATTGTAATGCAAGAGCATTACTTTATGTCATAAATAAAAACGATAAAAATAACCTAACAAGAATGAATTATTTAATCCAAAGCGGCTAGCAACGCATCCAGTATATTACTTTTTGGAACTAACATTACGATCGTGAAGTACAACAACTGCAAAACAACATAAACAAACTCTTTTTCTCTCATTTTCTTTAATTTATATATAGGGTGGGCTAAATAATTTTTTTTTTAAATGCAATAAAACAAAAAGTTCTCAATATTTTTTCAAATTTATTTTTTCATTGTAAAGAACAATCCTTCCGATTAATTATGGACTACTATTTCATTCATATGATTGCCTCGGCTGGCCTTGACGTACCCCATACGGTCGGTCCAATTTTTGAGCACATTTTCGATGGTGTGCGGCATTATGTGTTCAATGGCAATGCGAATATTGTTCTTGAGAGCCTAAATCGTTGCTAGTTTATCGGCGTAACACTTATCACAGCTCAAATCACAGCTCCGAGGCGGCCAAATCACATCAGCATTTCGGCTGATAATTCGATCTTCGAAGATAGTGCGCAAAAGATTAATTGAAACGTGTGCTGTATGGCACGGAGCGCCGTCAATTTTACGTGAACAACAACAAAAACTCAAACCGAACTTTATTAAGGTTCAAAATATAAACACACGCGCTGAGCCAATGAAGAGATTTACACTGCATAAGCCGTGTTTTTTAGCGCCCGATAGCTGTATCCGGAGCACGCAATTTTTTATGTCAAAACTTATATTTAGCGTGCTATTTTTGCATATAATTAATTTATTTAATTCTAAACTAAGATTTTTCATTCAACTTTTTAGTTAAAAATCGACAAAAAAATATCTTGCTCTACCTATTTATCGCGAGCCGCTTGCTGAGTTTTTTTGAAAAAGCTGCTCTAGACCGCGAGAAATTATATTTTGATTTTTTAAACAATTTACATATTATTAAAATATTTGTGCTTCGGATTTATTCAATCGAATCCTAAAGAGGTTATACTAAGTCAATATCTTGCATTATATTATCGAATAAAGTTTATTTATGCATGTTCTCAACAACTCTGAACAACTCTGGATATTATGTAGAGTACAACCGAGTTCATCAAAAAACTTAATAATTTCTGAACTGACGAAAGAGGGAAATTGTTTTAGTACACAATTTTTTGATTGTTCGTTACTTCATTTACAACTGGAAATTTGAAAGAATGAAAATGAAATGGCTTAATATTCTTTTATAAGAAAAAATGGATATCTTGATATTTGTTGGTGAAATTAATTAATTTATTTTAATATTGGATAGTATTGTGCTTAATTATAAACCAAAAATTAAATGTCAAAATGATTGACTTGAAGTTAGTTAAAGTTGTTGTTCTAAATTTGTTTGTCTAAATTTCCCTGTATTTTCCCTATATTTTATCGCGGTCTCGAACACCATATTTCAAAAAACGCAGCTGTTATCGGGAGCGCTATCCATTTCAAAGGGAAATTTTAAATTTCCTTTGTTTTGTACAACCCTTAAACCATTAGAAAATTAATCTTACAATAAAAATTTAAAACGCAGCAAGATGATTTATTTTTTATAAGGCCGTGCCAAAATAAATCCTAATTGATTGGATTGTGTATAAGTAAGTGTCGATTATCATATTCGTTTGTCACACAGATAGTGACGCTAAATGGAAGAATTTCCTACGATTTGTGAATTTAATTCGAGAGTGCTGAAATACACCAATATACAGAACAATCACAATAACACCATTACAATTGCAAAAACCAAAGTAAAAATATATAATAAAATTCGTGAATGCGAAAAGTTAGTTGATAAAATATAGATGGAAATGTGAAAGAATCAAATTTCGTACGCTATGCAGTAATTCGCTAGTAGTACAACTACATGTTATGTTCTATATATATAGACAATATTCCAATGTAGTAATACAACATCAGTCGTCGCGACCTGATGAGAAGACTGATTTTTTCAAATCAATAGTCTCATTTTTGTTCGAAACTGATTGTTGGGATTCTTACACATTAGCCAATCTATAAGTCAAAATTCAAATTTATCCGCGATCCAGCGTTAAAGGAAAGAAAAGTATGGGGTGGTTGGGAAGTTGATTGTGTATAAGTAAGTGTCGATTATCATATTCGTTTGTCACACAGATAGTGACGCTAAATGGAAGAATTTCCTACGATTTGTGAATTTAATTCGAGAGTGCTGAAATACACCAATATACAGAACAATCACAATAACACCATTACAATTGCAAAAACCAAAGTAAAAATATATAATAAAATTCGTGAATGCGAAAAGTTAGTTGATAAAATATAGATGGAAATGTGAAAGAATCAAATTTCGTACGCTATGCAGTAATTCGCTAGTAGTACAACTACATGTTATGTTCTATATATATAGACAATATTCCAATGTAGTAATACAACATCAGTCGTCGCGACCTGATGAGAAGACTGATTTTTTCAAATCAATAGTCTCATTTTTGTTCGAAACTGATTGTTGGGATTCTTACACATTAGCCAATCTATAAGTCAAAATTCAAATTTATCCGCGATCCAGCGTTAAAGGAAAGAAAAGTATGGGGTGGTTGGGAAGTTGATTGTGTATAAGTAAGTGTCGATTATCATATTCGTTTGTCACACAGATAGTGACGCTAAATGGAAGAATTTCCTACGATTTGTGAATTTAATTCGAGAGTGCTGAAATACACCAATATACAGAACAATCACAATAACACCATTACAATTGCAAAAACCAAAGTAAAAATATATAATAAAATTCGTGAATGCGAAAAGTTAGTTGATAAAATATAGATGGAAATGTGAAAGAATAAAATTTCGTACGCTATGCAGTAATTCGCTAGTAGTACAACTACATGTTATGTTCTATATATATAGACAATATTCCAATGTAGTAATACAACATCAGTCGTCGCGACCTGATGAGAAGACTGATTTTTTCAAATCAATAGTCTCATTTTTGTTCGAAACTGATTGTTGTGATTCTTACACATTAGCCAATCTATAAGTCAAAATTCAAATTTATCCGCGATCCAGCGTTAAAGGAAAGAAAGTATGGGGTGGTTGGGAAGTTAATTGTGTATAAGTAAGTGTCGATTATCATATTCGTTTGTCACACAGATAGTGACGCTAAATGGAAGAATTTCCTACGATTTGTGAATTTAATTCGAGAGTGCTGAAATACACCAATATACAGAACAATCACAATAACACCATTACAATTACAAAAATCAAAGTAAAAAAAAAAAAAAAAATAACGTTAAATGTTTGTTTTATGGTGAATTTAGTTTTTCATTTTTATGGTATAGCGACATCAGTGAATAAATAGCTACAGTTTCAGTATAAAATTCCCTTTGGCGCCTGATAGTGCTCCAATATGAGCCGTGTTTTTTTTTATTGGAGCACTATCCGGCTACGAAGAGAAATTTCTATGTAAACTGTAGCTATTTATTCACTGATGTCACTATACCATAAAAATGAAAAACTAAATTCACCATAAAACAAACATTTAACGACCTGAAATATATTAATTAGCATTTATTTTGTCACGGCCTTATAAAAAATAAATCATCTTGCTGCGTTTTAAATTTTTATTGTAAGATTAATTTTCTAATGGTTTAAGGGTTGTACAAAACAAAGGAAATTTAAAATTTCCCTTTGAAATGGATAGTGCTCCCGATAGGCTCCCGATAAATAGGTAGAGCAAGATATTTCTTTATCGATTTTTAACTAAAAATTTGAATGAAAAATTTTAGTTTAGAGTTAAATAAATTAATTATATGCAAAAATAGCGCGCTAAATATAAGTTTTGACATAGACAATTTCGTGCTCCCGATACAGCTATCGGGCGCTAATAAATAAACACGGCATGTATCACATACAAGCCGAAGTGTCAACGATCTTTTATTGTTAATGTACCTGAGGTCGAAAATCCGAACATTTATCGAACTTTTGTTCGGGAGATGTCCGATGATTTATTATAACTTTCCTATTAAATTTATAAACATTAATATCATACTTTAACTAATAAAAATGAACGAATATCGAACGAATACGATGGTTCAATATTTTCACCATGACAGAAAGCGCTGACAGAAAGCAGCCATGGATCCTTCCTTAAGACCAATCAATACTCCCTTTTCAATTCAGTCACATACCAGCCATACACTTACTCATACGATTACATACACCATCTGCACGTTGCAAGCTACATGTCAATTCAATGATAGGCACCGAGTTCCACAAACACCAGCAGGGGCTATAGTTGGGTTATTAACATCACTGATGGTATCATGTAATGTAAATTCTCTTTTGACCATGCCTTCGTGAGCTCCGAACCAAAATTGATTTTAACTATTGCATTTGTGTGTTATAACAATGTCATTTGTGTCCTTATACTCGTATGTCCTTTAAAACACCAACAATTTCTAAATATTTTAAGAGAAACTTCAGATCGCTATAGTAATACGAAATTTTCTCATAAATTCCAAATATGGTAAGCGGAAAATAATCGATTTTCATGTGTAAATTTCAAAATTTCCAACATTCCGGGAAATTGAATAACAATTGTGGTGATAATTGTTAATAAATAAAATTGTATAAAAGATGGGTTAGTAAATTGAGTAGTTCTCAAACGATGTGCTAACGATGTTCAAAATAATGTTTCTAAAAAATCAATGATTTAAAAAAATTCAAATGTGTTTTAACGATGTGAAATATAATAATTCGCTTCCCAACACGCCAACCCTTACCTCACAAAAATTTAAATTCTCATGAATTATGTTTCAATAAAGGCAGGCAGGTACCACACCTGGCCATTTTTCAACAGTATAAGATTTCAGGTACCAAAAACATTACGCTTCGTTGAGAATACTACACTAGAAGAGGATTAGTGCATTGTATTTAATTTTTGTAAATTTTTGTATGCAGCAATGTGCCAATCAAATAGTGGTCTCGATTTTTCAATGAACCGTTGCATTGATACTAAATATGTTATTTGTTTAGTAGAAACATAGAAAAATAAGTTTACCATAGATTTCTCTTTTTTATAAATCGAGAGATAAAAATTAGTTTAGTACAAAACTTCTGATAATTCCAATGCCATGATTGTATTTTGACTTCACAATGCGCGGAAAAGTAAAGTCACAAATACAATCATGACATTGGAGTTATCAGAAGTTTTTTACTCAACTCCTTTATTATCTCTCGATTTATAAAAACGAGAAATATATGGTAAACTTATTTTTCTATGGTAGAAATATGGAAATGGGAATAGAAGGAGATGAACAAATTGTTACGAATTCTGTGCATTCGATTCGGATTCATACTGAATTTTGCAAATAAAAACACTCAGCGATTTAATTTACAGAACTTTATTTTTCAAACCGCAGCAATTCACTAGTTTCACTTGTTCACTATTCACTAATACACTTTGATTGCTCACTTTAACTGTTCGCTACTTTTTCACGCTGTTTATTTTTTAATTGCACTGTACACTGGTTAAATTACAACTGTCCTTGCGTGTGTGTGTTACAATTGTAAATCACTTTCATGTAGTTGTGTTCGCGATTATTCCACATCAATATTTCCCCTGTTTTGACAATTAACGCCCGTTCTTAATATCAGTATTTCACATGATGATTATCACCGCGGTTTATAATTGATTCGTTATCTGCATATTGCCCTCCACGTGGAATACCAATCTAAAATCCAATTCCCAATCAGTATTGGAGGAATACTTGATCTTACTCCATGTATTCCAGCACAACTCCTTCTTAAACAACGCGTTCCACCTTTGCACGACTCTTCGCTGCGGCGTTCTGGATCGTCCTCTCTTCAGCAATGAACTCCCCTGCTGGACTCATCCTAAATAATAGTACTGTAAATTTCTGCTGGGCCTTTTCCAAGGATCTTTGCTCCATTTGATAAACCAATCTGCCCATCGATTTCTCTGGCCGTGCATCCTGTTTTAGCCGCCCTTTACTTTTCGGTTTTGAACTAAACATTTGCCTCTGGTCTTCTTTGGCTCTTGAACTCTCTGCGGTTTTCTTTATTCCCGATGTCTGTTTCTCTCGTCAGTTTTCATATTGCTTATCTCGGAAATCAGCCTGCCTCGCTAAACGGTCATTCCATCGTTGCGTACTCTCTGCAGAATGTCTGTGGCCAAACTTGCATTTCATTCATGGGTTTACCTCTAGTGTTTGTTCTTAAATATAGTTTCAAATAGTCGTCCTTGCGGCATTGATAAACGTGTCCACTGTTAGTCCATTCAACACATCTGCAGGTGCATTGCCATAAGCTTGGCACACCAATTTCGTTACTTCTCTCTCCAGGTCTTGTAGGCTTTTCCCATGTAGTTGCCGCTTGCTTTGGAGTTGGATGCTGCATAGCTCTCTGACCATTATGGATTTAGGTGTTACATTTGCCGAAAACGACAGTTTCAATAGGCATATTGAAAATTGTATTGCGAAGATGAATGCCATGTTTGGATTTGTTAAACAATGAACAGGTGAATTTAAAGATATTCAAACCTTATTTCACTCTATTTCGCTTATGTTCCATCTCAACTGTGTCCGCTGTAACGGTCCATACTATGCTGTACCTATTAAACGAATTGAAAACATTCAAAAGAACTTTCTCATTTTTTTGCTAAAGAAAAGTGATTGAGATTACGACCACAATTTACGATTCCATGAAAATGTGGCTCGGTCACCTCCTCTTGTTGAGGATGCACGGATTACAAAATATGCATGCACAACTTCTCTTGGGGGCGGCTTTTATTGGAAACGTTTTGCTTTTTCTCTTTTTTGTTGATTCAGCTTACATCTTGAAAAACATATCAGTTCATGTACCACGCAGAACATACGACACCATGAGTTTTTAGCACTTGAAGAACATCATTCTACAAACTTATCGATGACCTATTTAGCTTTAATTTATCAACGGATAACTTAAAAAAATCCTGAAGGAATATTTTAAATTTTTTTAATGTTAATTAAAATTTGATTTCTATTTTTTGTTTAGTTTGTTTTGGTTTAAATTTTTTTTAAATTTTAAATTTTTTTTTATTTTAAACTGATTGTTCGGTTTTAATCTGAAAGCAAACATGTACTCACTGAATGGATTTCTTTAAAAATAAATAAATCTCCAATAGTTTGCGAGGTATGTGTTTCGAGACGGGGCTCCACTTGCTTGATTTTATTTTCAAACTCCAGCCTGATTTGTCCTTCAAATTCCTTGAGCTGGCCGTCGACTTTTGTCTCAAGGTACTTTATTTCTCCTCTAAACTCTTTAATTTGAAGATATAGGTACGCTTTTTTTTCTGCACACTCTGCTATTTACGTAGATCTGCAAGCTGCCCACCTTGCTCCGCTCGTAGTTCCGCAAATTGTTCGCCTTGCTGGTCGATTCTTTTACCTTGATGGTCTAATTTGTAACTGAATTTAGTGTTCATTCCCTATAATTTAAGCTCAAGAGCCAGTATCATGTCTTCGATATCCAAGACGATTTTCTGTGGCTCGGGAGTAGATGCACCCTCAAAACGCTGTTTTTGAAACTGGCTTTACTATTCTGATGCATTATAATGTAAAATATCTGTAAATATATTATTATATAAAATTTATTATTGTATAAAATTGTTTTTATGGTAATAAAAATGGTATGTAATTTGGTAAATTCTCTGAAACCAGTGTTCAAATTATAACATCCCAAATATTTAAAGCATAACAGTATTTATCGATAGAGCGAACATCAGCTTGTGGTGCAAACACAAGAATTCAACTTAAACTGTTTAGTTAAAAATCAGGATGTAAATCATAAACAAGCGTTCCTGGAAGAACACCAAGGATTTTTTGTTTCAATAATAATTCAACACGGCTCGATTCATAAATAACTATATGATTTTAGATTGTCTGGTGTTATTTCTAGTATCTGACACAAATTTTCATCAGATTGTAGGAGGCTATGTATTAAATGCGACAAGTAACCTCGTTTATACATAAAGTGGATAAAATTACAATATAAATCCAAGAGAATATTAATAGAAATTCGAACATTTTGCATAAATCGTGACCACCTGTACGTGCCTGTACAATCATTCATAAAATTCTAAACAGTTTATCACCAGAAATTGAAAATACTTCGGCTGCCAGCTTGCTCTGATGTACAATTTCGCCATCATACGAATTACCGATTTGCCGCATACTTCCGTCCAAACGGAACACATAACTAGAAATAAAACAATGTTAAAATATTTAATTCCTTTACTATTGCTAATTATTAAAAGTCTCTTCTGTGCTGGAACATCATCATTTGTTGTAATTTTGTCATTTCCCTTTATAATATGCATATAATTTAAAAATGAAGCATACAGGTTGCTGATTGAGATGTGTCACCACTTTCTATAATCCATTCGACGATATTCTGCAGCATATACTTTAATTTGAGCACTGAATGCTAATGAATCCTGTGTTGCATTGTTCATTACTTACGTACCACGCACAGTTTTATCAGATTTAATTCTATTTTTTTTTTTTTTTTTTTTTATTTATTTGGCACTAGCTCCAAAAATTTGGTGCCATATGGCCCGTTTCAAAATTTACAATTTTTAATTGTTTACATTTTTTACCATACTACTAATAATTTAATTTTAATTTCTTGTCATTCACCTAGCACACATCGATCCCCTTTCACACTTCTATCTGATTTGTTCTAATAAATTCATACATATTCTTATATACGTTCATTCTCATTCGTAATAATTCAGTCAAACTACTTGCACTCAATAGAACATCGAACATTTGTCTGCTCTGGTTAAATGCAGAACATTTCAGAATCAAATGTTCGATGTCCTCCACAACCAAACAGCTTTCACATAATTCACACACAACCAAATTACGTTTCTTCAAACATTCTTTCCAATTTCCATGATGCAATCTCACTCGTTCCATAGTTCGTAACATTCTAGTATCTCCTTTGAGCACCTTAAAGAACGGTTGCCTCAAAGGAGACCTAACCAACTCAAAGTACTTCTTACCTTTCACCTGACATGTTTCAACAAACTCTCTCTCCCATTTTCTCCACAGATTCATCTGAAACATGCGAAGTACGTCTCTGGCATCCATGAATTCATATTCGTTTACATCCTCAATCAAACAACCCCGTTTCGCAAGCATATCGGCTCTTTCATTACCTTCAATCTGTAGGTGTGAAGGTATCCATTGAAGGATGACCTCCCTCCCATAAGATTGAAGATACTTATATAGCATTTCTACATACACATTGCCATGAGTTCCCCCACCCTTACTAATTAATTCCAACCCACTCCGGGAGTCAGAGAATAACACTATTCTCCTTCTCCCTTGTGTCATTGCCAACTTGATCCCTTCCATAATCGCTATCAATTCTGCATTCATTATACAGATACTGTCATGCACTCTTACCATTTTCTCTTTCCTCATTGAAGGAATATAAATTCCCACACCTACGCGATCAACATTTACACTAGCATCTGTATACACTTCCACATGTGCAACATAATTCATTCGCATTTTGCAAAATTCGCTCTTAACCGATAACTCATTCATCATTGCTTTTGTTGTGTCACCAAACTTCAACCGCACTATTAGATTGCTCGGAGGGACTTTCGGATTTGCCGGACGAATCTTGGAGAATATGTTAATATTTTCCAAGATTACCAGCGATCTTATTGTCTTTTTGTAAACCGTCCCTCTTTGCAATCTCTCTTTCATTTCATTCACTAATTTATTGTCCTTAGTTAACATTCGCACAGTCTCTCGCACGGTGATCCATTCCCTCTTAAAATTAAGAGGCGAATCACCCAATTCAGACCACAGAGTGTGTATTGGTGTCGAATTGATCGCTCCCAATACCACTCTAGCACACGCATTCTCCACAAGCATCAACTTTTTAAACCCAACCTTGGACCCATCACCATATATACTCATTCCATACGCAATTTTAGTTGACACTAACGCCTTTCGTAACATATCAGTCACACCCGGATGAGCTCCCCATTTCGGTTTGCTCACCCTTTTAATCACGTTCAATCTACTCTTACAATTATCGGCCAATTTTTCCATATGCACTTTGAAACTTATTCTTCTGTCAATCCAGATTCCCAAATACCTAGTCAATTTCACACACTCAATTCTCTCATTATATATTCGCACATCAACCATCCGATTCGTTCTAAAAGCCATACTACAACATTTACTCGAATTTACTCTCAAATTCAGTTCACTCAAACATTCGGTTACCTGATTCACACATTCTTGAGCCCGACTCAAGGCCTCCCCGATGGTACTCCCCTTACCCATCAGGACAAAGTCATCGGCAAATTGCAAAATGACTTTGCCCGAGGAGTTACACCTATGTATCGAGCTCGTATACAGGTTGAAGAGAGTCGGTGAGATTTTACTGCCTTGGGGGAGGCCGATAGTCACCGCTCCTTCCAACCTATACCCTCTACCACATAAAACTAACTTTCTCTCATTCATGAACTCATACACCCATTTGCAAATTTTCCAAGGAAACCCCAAGTCCATAAGGATTTGATAAAGTTTCCCTGGAACCACGTAATCATATGCCCTTTCTATATCCAAAAATACCGCCACAACATACTTATTTTCCTTTTGTACTTCCCACACAAACTTTTCTACACACTCATTAGCAGAGTGGTTGTGACGAAACCCAAAGGTGGTTTCCGGCAACAAATTTCCCTCATTCACAAATTTATCTATACGACCTTTCATCATACCATTCACAATTTTAACAAATACATTCAACATACATATTCCCCTGTAATTTGTTGCCAGATTCCTATCCCGATCCCTTTTAGGAATAGGTACCACTCTGCTTTCCTTCCATTTTTCCGGTATCTGAATACTCATCCATACTTGATTGAGAATTCGAAGCAAGGCCGCCTTGGCTTCGAATTCTAATCTACTAATCATTTTATAACTCACTCTGTTGGTTCCGGGGGTAGTAGATTTGGATGTTTCTAAAACCCCTCGGAACTCTTCCCATTCAAACTCCTTACACATATCGTTCATAAATTCATTTTCACTATCAGGTAGCAAAACTTCATACCTATCACTCAAATTGTTACGTACGTCTGTAATCATTTGTAAAAAGACACCTCCATTCTCTCTGTCATCTAACACTGCATTTCTGCCTTGCGCTCTATATCCTCTCACTCTATTAAATTTATCCCATACATCCTTAGTTGTGGTTCTATGTGTCATTTTTGATACATAGTCCCGCCAACTTTTCCTTTTCGCTCTACGGATAGCCTTTTTCAATTTTGCATTCATTCTTCCATAATTTATTCTGCATTCATGACATATACACCTACTGAACTCTCTCAATGCTATCCGTTTCCTTTCATACCAATACTGGATTTCATTGTTCCACCAACCATTCACCTTGTATTCATTCCCTCTGATATTTATAGTGCACATTTCATTCGCTCTCTCTATTTCATCCTCAAGTTGGTTAACCTCATTTACTTCTTGCATTGTGAGAATCCCATTCATACGTTCGACCCATTTCTTACCATTCATAATGACCTTACGGTCTATGTCAACATTTATACCACCTAAGCATGTCCTGATCAAATAATGATCACTACCCAAATTCTCATCTGTGACATTCCAAGTGACTTGGCCCGCCAGCCCGCTAGATATTAAAGTTAAATCTATCGCGCTGGCTGTCGACCCCACTCTCGGCATTCTAGTCGACCCACCATCATTCAGGACTACGAGATCGGAATCCAGAATGAGGCGGGTCAACCAGTTACCTCTAGCATCAGTTCTTTCACTCCCCCATATTCTCGAATGCGCATTCATATCACCCGCTAGAATCACGTCACTTTTGCCTTCCACCCATTCAAACAAAATTTGAAATCTCGTTGGCTTTTCTCCCTGTCAGACGTAGACAACACTGGAGTTGCATAGATACTAACAAATAACAAGTTTCTGTCCAGATTCCGAGTTTTGGCCGCGATGACTTCAATGTGCTCGAAGCGCGGTATGTCATAAAGGACCAGGCTGATATTGGCACGTGCCAATATCGCCACGCCGCCGAAGCCATCAGCCCTCGGTCTGGACAGATAATTGTATCCTTTCACCCGAAACGTCTTACCCTCCCGCTCCCAAGTTTCACACAAAATCATCAAATTCACATCATTATTGGTCAGATAATTCCGCAACATATCGCCATTGGCATATATACTGCGAATATTTATCTGACCAATTTTCATGCATTCATTGGATCTCAGCATTCGCTCTACCATTCAAAGAAATGAAGAAAGGATAGGGCATTTATAAATGAAAATGCGTTCTCTCTCCTCCTTCCCTCATTCATCATCAATCATACTTACATGGTTATTTCCAAATAGTGTTAATTCTTTTGGAGTTAAATTAGAATGTCTCATTGCTAGCCATGCTTCATTTTTTTTTATTGTCTCTATGTCCATTGCTGTATTACAAGTTGTTTGTTGATTTGATTGCGGTTGTTGTTGTAATCTTTCTTGTTGTCGTTGTACTTGCTGTATTTGTTGTTGTAGTTTGTTCGTTTCTAGTAGTTGTTTTAGTTGTTGCGGCTGTTGTTGGTTTTGTTGTTGTTGTACTTGATCTTTTTGTTGCTGTTGTTGTTGTGGTTGGTTTAATTGTGTCTGTTGTTGCCTTGAAGTTGAAATAGTTTTTGGATATAATTGTGGTTTTGTCTGTTCTAGTTGGTTTTCTTTGTTTTGCGGCTTTTGTGGTGTGTTTGGTGGGTTAAAGGATGTTTTTAGTGTATCTGCATATGTTGTCTGGTTAGCTGGTGTGGTGTTTGCATATAATCGAAAATATTTGGCTTTCGCCTCACATTCCTTACTGTTGCTGGTGTGTGCCTCTCCACAATTTATGCATTTTAGTGTAGTGCACGGCTGGTTGTGTGGTGTTACTTCACTACATTTATAGCACTTAGGATCACTTGTGCATCTCTTTTTGGTGTGACCAAATTTGTGGCATTCGGTGCACTTCAACGGATTTGGAATGTACAATCGAATGCTTAGTTGTATAAAGCCTGCCCTCACATATTCCGGTAATACTGGTGAATTAAAAGTCAGGATAATTGCTGCTGTGTCCGTTAATTTATTTTCCACCCATTTCTTTATTTTGTATACCTCTATGACGCCTTGGTCCTTAAGCCCTTCTTTGATTTCCTCCTCAGTTAAACTTTTTAGGTCGTGGCAGAAAATGATACCTTTGGAACTGTTTAATATGGGGTGTTCCGTCACTTTTATTTTGGCCAATTGTCCCAGAGATGTTGCCTTCAATAATGCATCCGTCGCTGCCTGATTTTTTGTCAGAACCAAGAGTTCTCCAGCTCTCGAACGTTGCGTTTTAATGATACCTTTGGTTATCATATCCAGCGCTTTTTGTATTCCAAAAGGTGAAAAATTTGACAGGTTTTGTCCCTCCTGCTCGTGCTTGATTATTAGATATTTTTCGTTTACTCCATTGCAATCCATTATATCTGCACCGCCACCGAATCCTAATCTCTTTGTTCGCATTTCTTCGATCTTTTTCCTTTTGGAGGGTTGGGTATTATTTCCCAACATCCTCAACGGTGCGAATCTATTTGGGCTTTCAAACATCGCCCCTTTCAAGGGCCGAAGCCCTCCTTTTGCCCACACCTGACTTTATTTACTGTCTAAAAACTCGCCGCTTAAATATAAACAAACACTTGTTGTTGTTGCCACCAAATAATAATTCACTTAAAACACTATATATATATATGCGTCCACCACCTTTTTAATATTATAAAATTGTTCGTACACCACTATAAAACTATTTTAACTTAATGAAAACCCAAAACCACTTTAATTAACTATTTATTAAATGAAAACTAAATTTTACACCGAGCTGTCAATTTTTATTTGTACGCTTGATGCCGACGTAATGGATTTAATTCTAAAGAATTGTTTTAATGTTACCAATAACAGCAATACGGTTGTTGCAGCCAAAGTCACAGTGATATTTGAAATTGAGAGAGCCAATTGAGAGGAAATTTTAGTTGTACACTGCGAAGATTTTATAATCGATTTTAATTTTTTGAAAACTATTAGCGCTATCTATTATCTACCTCTAAGCTATTTTCACCACTCTTAGGTATTTTTATGTAGAAGGTCAAATATTCGAGTCGAAATAATTTCGTACAAAAATGGACTTGTATTATCCCTAGTGGATAAAACAATAATGTATTTTAAATTATTTTACTAATTTAATTATTTTCAGGTAGATGTCGCTAATTAATGACATTATTACATTTATTACGCCACGTAACGTAAAAAATTTCGAGTAATTAATCCAATTATTTACGTGTAATAATAGCGTAATTAATGTAACATAATTAATCTGCACAACACTGGTTGACAGTATTTGGTTGTACATAACTTTACCACACGACCGCCGAGTGATATGCTTAGAGTAGAGTCATAAAGCAAAATATACATAAGAGGACTCATGTAGACATTCCGAGGTTAATCTATTTTACTATTGGCAATCTGTATAAGCCTAACAAGAACAATAAATTTTAAAATAACTATGCCGATATGTTTATAAGATACGTATATATGCATTAAATATAGCAAAAAATTAAATTTCTGTATATAAATTTATCAAAACTATAAAATAAGATTAACCTCGGAGAAATTGGCTTATAAAATTTGCACTACTTGATTCCTCTTATATATTTATTTCTCGATGGTAGAGTAGAATCAGAGCCATCTATGATTTAAGGAATCGTAATATTAAATGGTGTATTTTATTTAGAGGATAAACTTTTTCTATGTTTCCATAAGAAACAATGTAAAATAACAAATTTTTGAGTTAATGGTTGTGTATGAAAATTTAATTGAGTATTTAAAATTTTTATTTTATTCGATTAATAACATATTCAAAAAACATATATTTGAAAATCAGCCATTTGTATTCCGTATTTAATTAATGACACTGTATAAAAGAGAGGCATAATATTAATGGTTTGCTTTAGAATTGAACTTCCTGTTTAATTGTGTGGGTTAGTAAAATATACGTAAATTAATTTCTCGCAAATTGTTCAAAAAACAATTAAACTGTTACGTTTAATAAATTAATGTTGGTCTCATCGAAATAAATTTTTGAATAAAAAGACGAGTTTTACAAAATTTGTCAAAAAACATTCACTAACACAGCAGTTTTTATGAATCTCAAAAATGATTACCTTATTAACATCTCGATTCCATTAGTTGAGTCGTTGTCGTTCCAAGTGATAATAAAAATCTGTTAGTTGTGTGAAAAGTTATCCAATTTGTACACCAATAAGTGACTTGAGGCGAAAGAAACAATTAAAATTTTAGTTTTGAGACGTGTTGTATATTTGCAGGTGCCTAGCAAAAACATGAAAACGCCGATTAGGGTTTGAAGTAAAAACCATAATTAACATAATACATATTTTAGCCAAGCACTGGTTTTATAGTAAACGGGTCACGTGTAGATTCATCAATCAAATTAAAATTTCTAATGAAATGTTTCACATGAATATGTTTTTAAATATGTCCAAATACACCTCCAAAAGCAATTACCATGGACAAAAAGAGATGATAATCGCTTGGTGCCAGGTCCGGACGATAAGATGGATGCATAATAACCTCCAAACCAAGCTCTCGGAGCTCCTGGCAGGCCATCATGGACGTGTGAGGCCTGGCGTTGTCGTGGTGGAACACGACGCCTCTTCCATTGGCTAATTCTAGCAGCGTCTGGTTGATTGCTGCCTTCAGTCAGTCCAATTGCAGGCAGTAGAGGTTCAATTCGACCGTTTGGCCATTGAGCAGCAGCTTATAGTAGATGATCTAATTCTAATCCCACCAAATACAAAGCAAAACCTTTCTGGCCTTCAATCCTGGTTTGGCCACCGTTTGGGTTCAACCATGATCGTTTCCGCTTGACATTGTCGTATGTATCCCATTTCTCGTCGCTAGTCACCATCACCATCCGCTACAGAAATGGCTCGATCTCTTTTAGTTTGGCCAAAGATTCGCAGATGGAAACTCGCGCGGCAGCGCCCTGAACATAATTTCCTTCGACGATAGGCCTTTCAGATGGCGGAATCTTACGGCTCTCATATCTAGGTGGCTCTGGTAGAATTCGTAACAATTGCCGTGTTTTTTTATTAGAGTCCGATAGATTGTATCCGGAGCACCCAATTTTCTATGTCAAAACTTATACGAGCTCGTATTTAGCGCGCTAATTTTGCATAAACACTAAAACCTCGATCTGCGTCGTTAATTGTGCCTCAATAAAGACGACGCAAATCGAAACGATGCAAATCGAAATAAATTTTCCTATACATTCATATTTTTATGTATGTATAACTAGACTGTTAATTAATACTAAAATAAAACATTGTTTGCATGAAAAACTATTTTTATTTCATTCATAAAGATAACACATAAATTCTTTAAATATATATGTACATATTAACTCGTACACTATTAATCGTACAGATTTAGTTAAACAGTTGTCCAAAGTTTGCTGAACTTTTGCCGGTTTTTTTTCCAAGTAAATTTCTTTGTAGCAATTGATAGCATTAGCTATAAATCTTGTCAGTTTTGAACTTCTATCTTCGTCAGGGTCATTATTTACAAAATTATCCACTGCCTGAGAAATCAGTTGCGTCGCTTTCGAAATACAACCGGCCGTTTACTGTTTTTCTTCTGGAACCACATTAGGTGTACGAATATCGTCCTCCAAAGAACGTTCAACATTCATATGAATCAAATCTTCGTTATTAGGCTCTTCATCGTGTAACATTAATACCTCATTAATATCATTTTCCTCCATGCCTTCAAAGTTTGATTCACTAGCTAATTCAGCAAGTTCTCTACGAACGGTTGGTATACAATATCAACTTCTGTATCTTTAAGCACGCATTCTGGCCATAGTTGACGCTAAACTCCGTTCATGCTTTTGTTCTTTTTACTTCCATCCGGGAATGGTTTGTATTTCGATAGCCATCAAGATGTTATAATTTTTCCAAAACTGTTTCATGGTAGGCTTATCATTTCCATCAGTTGATGGAATAAGCTGACTAAACGTTCGCCATAGATACGGGTAGTATGGTAGTATAGGTAGTATCAAACATTTAAAGTTTGATATTACACCTTGATCCATCGGTTGTATGATTGAAGTCGTGTTTGGTGGCATGAACACAAATTTGATATTTTATGAAATGTCGTCTAGATAAATTGGGTGTGCTGGAGCATTGTCTACTAATATCAACATTTTAAAATTAATATTTTGATTACAATAATCAGTTTTCAACTCGGGAACAGCGCAATTTTCGGTCCAATTTTTAAATAGAGCTGCAGTCATCCACGCTTTTTTATTCGAACGCCAATAAAGCGGTAGATCATTTTTATCCACATGTTTAAAAGCTCTTGGATTTTCAGAGTGGTGAATCAGAAAGGGCTGCATTTCCTCCTAGAAGAAGTGTAAGACGATCTTTACTAGCTTTATATCCAGGGCAAAACTTTTCAGTTTTGGAAATAAACATTCTCCCGGGTAGCCGTTTCCAATACAAGCCAGTTTCGTCGACATTCAGGATTTGCTTCGAAGAATAACCACCTTCTTCAATAATCGCTTTCAATTCAATTTTAAAATTATTTGCAGCTGCATTGTCTGCACTGGTAGACTCTCCTTTGAGGGCGACATTATGTAGTTTTGCTCTACTTTTGAAACGTTCGAACAAACCTTGACTGGCTTCGAATTTTTCTAAATTTTGTCCGCTAGCTGATGGCGAACCCTTTTGAATGCCATTAAAAATACTTAATACTTTATTTTGAATCACTATTTTGCTAAGTGGCATCCGGCGCTGATTTTGGTTCTCTATCCAAATACTAAGAAAGGACTCCATTTTCACCATAATTGAACTTCTTACTTTGGTGCTGGTTTGTTTAGATTTCAACGGTGTAGCGGTTTTAGCAAATTCTCTTGTTTGATCAGCATCTCGATTACACATTGTTTTCACTGTTGTAGGTGCTAACATAAGATTTCTGGCAATGTCAACAGCCTTTTCGCCAGATGCAAAACGCTTTAGCACTTCTAATTTTAGTTCCAAACTAATTTGTTTCCGCTTTTGACTCATTCTATTCTTTTTATAACGCCTCAAATTTATTTAACCAACACTTTTAATTTAATTATGAAAATGCTGAATTTGTGCTACTATATTGCACAGACTGCAACGACTGACTGTCTATAAATGAGAAATCCAAATTCATTTTACATAAAAATGCATGGAACAAAGGCAGATACATAACAAAATGGGGAATCCCCTTTATACAAAATTTAGAAAAAGAGAAAATATAGAAAAACAGATACAGAATAAAATGGGGAATTCCCTTTATATAAAATTTAAGCAATGTAAATAGAAATTTTAACGACGCAACTCTGAAATGACAAAAATTCAAGAACGACGCAACTTCGAAAACGACGCAAATCGAAACGACGCAGATCGAGGTTTTAGTGTAATTAATTTATTTAACTTCAAACCAAACTAATATTTCTCATTCAACTTTTTAGTTAAAAATTGATATACAAATATTTTGCTCTACCTATTTACCAGACGCCACTATCGGGAGTCGCTATCCATTTCAATGGAAAATTTGAAAAGGTCTCTGTTTTGTACAACCCTTTAAGGGTAACAAACAAATTTGATCTTACAATAAAAACTGAAAACGCAGAAAGATGAATTCTTGTTTATAACGGCACGTCAAAATAAATGTCAATTGGTACATTTCAGATCGTTAAATGTTTGTTTTATGGATGAATTTAATTTTAATTTCAATGGTACAGCGACAATACGGGTAGTAGCGGAATTTCGGATAGATAATTCTCCCAGCGGTTAAAAGCCCGCCTCGGATAGCGAATAAAAAAACACGGCTAATATAAAAAATTATTTTTTATTTTTACTTTTTAGAGCTATGAATGATATAAAAAAAATTTTGTATTTTTCTTATCAATGTATGTGCTATAATAAACATTTATTTAGTCGAAACCAAGCAAATGTATTCTACAAGCCGAACTGTACTCGAGTATGCACCGATCCTACCAAATATTACAGTCGTCTATTTATTTGTATTAGTACAAAAATACAAGAAAAGTTCACAAAATTGTATAATAAATTCATAGATACATAATAAATACATTTTACTAAAAAACATGTTAAACTCGGAAGAATTGATTGATTGATTGATTGTACTGTAGAACCAAGTACTGGACCAGTGTCCCGGATAACGCCGGGCCTATTCCTACAGCCTGTTTACACATAACAATAGGAAGGATAGGAAAGTATATTGTTTTTGTTTCAGACACCTAGCGATCGTACGGCACAACACAATTCTAATCTACTAGAGGAAGGATAAAGGTTTAATAGGTTTAATGGATAACAATGGTATTGGTCTTCAACAATTGCTTCTCTAAATCAGCAACCAAGGAAAAAAATATTATGATTTCACGTGCATCTGGAAATTTCCTGAAATATAATTCTGCATTAATACTTTCCGTTTTTACTAAACAAAATTGATTGATTGAATCGGCCCAGTTACAGACACCAATGTAAAGTCGATAGTTAGTAACACAATACTAGTCTACACAATCAGCAATTAATATTTCAAAGAGCTATTATTAATTTAACAAGCATTCGTAGATTTCCTGAAATTTAATCCTAAATTAATATTTTCCGGCTTCTTAAATAATATAAACATTTATTAATTTAATACTCTGCAACTCCACAACTTACAATAGAATTTCCTGAAACCATATAGTTTTTTGAATTATATTAGAAATTACTCTAAATTCCATTAGTATTTAACCCTTGAATTAGCAAACCACTAGCCACCCACGAAATAGCAAAAAAAAATCTTTCAAAAAGATACAAAATATAAGTGAGACATCGCAAAGGCAGTGATTCCTGGAAAACTATTAATGTTATTCAATGCCAGATTAAACTAATGGACTAATGGATTGAATATCTCAAATTAATTTAGCTTATTTCGCAAAAAAAATGCCCTACTAATTTGGTCACCAAAGAATATTTGATTAATTACCAAGTGTAATTATACTGCAAAGGACATATTTATGCCATACTCAATGGAACTTACCATTCCTCAACTAATCACCGTCAAACTGGAATTGACGGTGATTGTTTGAGGAATGGCAAAGAATTGGATTGGCGATCTAACATAATGCTCAATGGAACGAGGCAATCTCTCAACAAATAATGGCCAACGTCGGTGTGCGTAGCTGAATTTGGACGAAATTTTGTGATTCGGCCATAATGAATGAAACCGATCCGTTTCCCAACGGATAGTTCTCCAATTTAGTTTGTAGAGCTGAGATAGGATTCTAATAAACTAACTTCAACTTGTATTGAAGTTCTACAATTCGACCATTCATGGATGCAGAACCGGGTGGGGATTTAAAAATGGACTTTAGAGAAGTTCTGAAATTTGATTTTAATTAAATAAATTATAAACCAATTAAAAAAACATTAAAAGCAGTAAATAACAAATAATAACAACGCCTATCAATTATATACATATTATATAGTTACAATACTTTTATGAATTTAAATTACATTAGGTGTATCCACACAAGGACCCATTTGAAACCGGTCTCAACATACCGTTCGCGTTTACACACAAACCTCATGAGTGTGGACTCATCGATAATCGAATCATTTTTAATGTCCTCGCATAATTCATCCAATATAATTTATCGAAAACAACTTACACAAAAATATGCTGATAAATGGAGATACCCACACACACCACACAAAAACAATTAATTATAAACACATTAAATTAATATTGCAATAATATAATTGTAATATCTTATTTTCGTTAATAATAAAACTTCCTTTTAAACCATATTTTATATTTTATTATTTATTTCACCTTTCATTACGTTTTACATGTTCTCGTTATCAAATATATCAGACTCCTCTCTAAACTCTTCTTTTTATTCCCGTCACCAGAGTGTTCTTTTTCTCGTATCATTACCACGTTTATGTGGGTAGTTTTTGTTTCGACTCAACTCGTTTATACACTACAATACCTCCCCACTTAAATAAAATTAAAATACATTTATTTTTTCCTTTAACATTTATATATAACAACAATTTGATTTCAAATTTTAATGTATGTATACCATTTAATTTATATAATGCAATGCCTTAAAACTAATTCTCATACCTAGCTGGTACTCTAATTTCTCTTCTAGGTCTATTTACAGCAACGAAATCATTTACATTATTATTTATAAATCCTTCATTGCTTTGAATATTGGTATTTATATTTTCATTATTGTTATTTCCTACAACGTATAGATAAGGGTTGACAACGTTTTTCTTGTTATTATTTTCATTCGATTTATTACTACTATTGCTATCATTTGAGGTTTGAATAAATGACTCATTCGTTTTGATACCACCCCGAATTTGATTTAAATGTCTCTTTATACAACGATTATTATTTAATTTGCACAAATAAGTTCTTGGGCCAATTCCATGCAGTATTTTAGCATCCTCCTATTGCGGTTTATTAGGATTAGAATAATCTTTTATCAATACCCCTTCCCCCGGCTCGTAAATTTTATTTATTTTGCCTTTATAATTTTGTATGGCGATTTCCTGTTTCCTTTTTACCCTTTCCTCAATACTTGGAGGCTTTAATAAATCTAACTGCATCTTAATTTCCCGATTAAACATCAATTTTGCTGGCGTTTCATTCGTCGTTAAATGCTTTGTTGTTCTGTAACTAAGCAAAAATGTCTGAAGAGTTAAATCTACATCAAAATTATTTTCGTTCCTTTTACAATCGTCAAAAACAGCTTTAAGTGATTTTTTTAGTATCTTTACCATGTTTTCAGCAGCACCACAAGTAGCTGGATGTCCCGGAGCGGTTAATATATAGCGTGCTCCAATTTTGGTGATATAATCTTCCATCACTTCTGAACAAAATTGACTGCCATTGTCTGTTACGATAATATCTGGTAATCCGAAACGTGAAAATACATGATTCAAAATTCTTTTTGTAATTTCTGCAGTTGTTGTATTTAGTTTGAAAATCTCCACCCATTTTGTATATGCGTCAATTATTATTAAAAAATGTGTATTATATAATGGACCAGCGTAATCCATATGTATTCTTGGCCATGGTTTATCTGGAATTTCCCATGGAATCAATTCCGCTTTTGGTGGGTTTGGTTGCACTTGTAACCATGACCGACAATTTTGTATCATCCTCTATATCTCTTCATCAATCTTTGGCCACCATGCATATGATCTACCCATTGACTTCGTCTTTACAATTCCAAAATGGGGCTTATGCAACTCTTGAAGTACAGCCGTTCTTAGACTTTCAGGAATAACTACCTTATAGCCTCTCAATATTATTTCCTGTTCGACAGCTAACTCATTCTTTATTTTTACAAATGCTTTGTATTCTGGGTTTACATCACTGTATATATAGCCTTTCTTTACCAAATCCAGTACTTGGGTCTTTTTTTGTTTCTCGTTTTACTAAATTATAACCCAATACAAAATTTTTGTTGTTACTAACATAATTTAAATAGCCCGCCTTATCTTCATATTCTCGAAGATTGTCTACATCTGCTTCTAATGGAAGTCGAGAAAATATATCCGCCATATTTTCCTTCCCTTTTATATACTGGATTGTATAATCAAATCCCGATAGGAAATGTGCCCATCTCTGTAAACGAGCAGCTGCAATTTGTGGTAACCCTTTCAGTTCTCCCAATGATGATATTAGTGACTTGTGGTCAGTACGAATTAAAAATTTATTTCCTATTAGGTATTGGTACAATTTATTCAAACCATATATAATGGCTAATGCTTCCTTGTGATTCATAGAATAATTTTTCTCAGCATCCGGCAGCGTGCAGGATACGAATGCTATTGGACGTTCATCACCATTTGGATACTTGTGTGCTAGCACAGCTCTGATTCCATACTGTGAAGCATCACACGTTAAAATTATTGGAATGTTTGGATCAAAATGAGCCAAAACCATCTCTGATGTCATTTCCTTTTTTATTTTATTCAATGCTTCTTGACATTTGTCATTCCATTTGAATTCGAAATCATTCTTTAATAATTGATAAATGGGATTCATAATCATTGACGAATTCTTTATGATTTTTCCGTAATAATTGATTAGACCACATAACGATCGAGTTTCCGTTATATCACGTGGTGGCCTGATGTTCATTATTGCTTCCACCCGTTCCTTGGTTTTGCATAATCCATCCTTTGTGACTTTAAATCCCAAATACGAAATTTCATTTTTAAAAAATTGACATTTTCTTTTATTTAGTTTCAATCCAGCATCTTGAATTCTTTTGAAAACTAAATCCAAATTGTTTAACTGCTCTTGGTCATTTGCACCCGTAACCACGATATCATCAATAAAAACTACTACGCTCGGTATGCCCTGAAACAATTTCTCCATAGTTAACTGGAAAATTCCGCTTGCCGGTTTCACACCATATGGCAAACGATACATTTGGTATATTCCCATATGCGTGCTCCAACACACATATTTTTTGCTTTCGTCTTCAATCTCCAGCTGATTATATGCACAGGATAAATCAAGCTTTGTAAATTTTTGCCCATTCCCTAGCATATACATTAGATCTTCAATTCGTGGAAGCGGGTGATTGAAACTTTTTAAAAACTTATTCACCGTGACCTTATAGTCACCGCAAATACGAATGGAACCATCTTCCTTTAACACAGGTACTAAAGGTGTACCATATTCCGACGTTTCAATTTTTTTAAGAACTAATTTGTTAACTAAATTCTTTATTTCTTTTTCCACACTTTCTTTTAATGCGAACGGGACAGCTCGTGGCTTGAAAAAAATTGGCTTTGGATCAACTACTTCCAGTTTCACTTTATGTAATTTGAATAAACCTAATCCTGGATCAAAAATATTAGAATATTTCTCCAAAATGGAAGAAACCGTAATGTTATTTTCAATTGAGTTTATATTGAATGATATCTCGAATTTTCTCATAAAATCACGACCTAATATCGGTGGTCCTCTCTTTCTACCACTATAAATTTCATTTCACTTTTACGATGCTCGCATACTACCACCGTTTGCATTGCTCCAAGAACATTTAATTTTTCACCCGAATAGCTTTGTATTATGGTATCGTCACGAATGAGACTCAAACTCGCAAACTTTTCATTAAAATATTTTTTTTAAATTACAGACGTTGCTGCACCTGTATCTAACTGCATTTGTAACTTAATACTATTTACTTTAATATTTAACCATATAGGCTTCTCATTTTTACAACTCAAATTATATAAGCTATTAATATACGAATATACTTCGTCATTCCCCTCATTAATATTTTCATTATTTGATAAAAAAACATTTTGCGATACTTTACATGCCTTCGAACTGTGCCCTACTTTTTGACATTTAAAACATTTAAAATTTTTGAAAATACAATCTTTTTCTTCATGATTCGATTTACTACATCTACTACATTTATTGTATTTATTAGGAACACTACCACTAGTATCTTTATTTCTATAATCTTTACCTTGTATATTATTGTTGTTGTATCTACCGCCATTACCTCTATTCGATATTTTATAATGATCCTCGTACCTTTTTGCGTTGAATGATCCTTTATTTTTATTTACATCACGACTGTTGACATAATGTACTTCTTCTCTGTCTTCTTGTTTGATTTCCACGGTATTCGCTTTCTTTAGTGCCTCTTCGAAACTTATGCTTTCATCTTCTTCGAACAATTTTTTTTATATATATAGGCAACGGTGATGTTACCATTTTATTTAATAAGTTATGTTCTAAATGAGTTCCAAATTTGCAATTTACTGCTGCACCGCGAAGCCGAGCACAAAATTAATTTATTGTCTCACCTCGGTTTTGTATAATATCGAAAAATCTTTGTCTCTCCTTGAACACTGAGAAGTTCGGTGCGTAATGCTTCTGCAATATACTGCAAATTTCATCATAACTCTTCTCACTTAGCAACGTTGGACTACATAAATCTCTAACCAATTTATATACGCTCGTATCTATATAATTGATTAACGCGTCCCTTTTTCTTGTAGCGTCGACAATTTTATTTGCGCTGAAGAAAAAATCCAATTTTTCTTTAAAAATTTCCCAAGAATATTTCGGAGTGAATTGCTCCACACTTACGTGTATTGGAAAATTTTCCATTAAAAATTCTTTATTTTTTTTTTATATGACGCGTACGAAATTAACGTGGTTATATTTTTATTTTATTTTATATTTTTAATCACTATTTATCTGCCGCATCGATTAATTTTTTTATATTAGTTATATTTTATCCTCGTCGCCAGTTTGTAATATCTTATTTTCGTTAATAATAAAACTTCCTTTTAAACCATATTTTATATTTTATTATTTATTTCACCTTTCATTACGTTTTACATGTGCTCGTTATCAAATATATCAGAATAATAATATTAGTTTAATATTAAAATAATTAAATAAAAACAATGAATTATTTATATATAATACTGTGGGCAAAAAATAGTAAGACCTTGTCCATAATTTTAAAATTCTCTATTTATTTCTCCAAATCTATTTCCTCCCCCTCAAAGTGATCCTCCCAGTCTCAATGCACTTGTGCCAACGTTTATTCCAATCCTCGAAACAGTTGTTAAAGTCAATTTCCGGAATAGCCTCCAATGCGCGTAGCAATACACGTTTAATGTCTTCAATTGACTCAAAACGGTTTCCTCGGAGCGGTCGTTTGAGTTTGCTGAACAGCCAGAAGTCACACGGAGCTAAATCAGGCAAATACGGTGGTTGCAGGATATGGGTGGCATTTTTGGCAAAAAAATCACGTAAAACCAATGCAGTATGAGAAGATGCATTATTGTGGTGAAAAAAACCAAGAGTTGTCGACCCGTAATTCCGGCCTCTTTTTACGAATAGCTTCGTGCAAACGACGCATAACAATCAAATAGTATTCCTTGTTGACAGTTTGGCCGGTCGGAAGGAATTCGGAGTGCACCACACCTCGATAATCGAAGAAAACTGTCAACATCACCTTGATTTTTGACTTGCTTTAACGTGGTTTTTTCGGCTTCTGCTCACCTTTGGCACGATATTCGGCCGATTGATCGTCTGTTTCCGGGTCGTAAGTATAGATCGAAGACTCATCGCCAGTTATGATACGTTTCATGACATCCTGGTAATCGGAAAGCATTGTTTCACAGACGTCAACGCGACGCTGATTTTCCAAAAAATAAAGTGGTTGGTTCCAAAACCAATCCTGCTTTCACTGTTCTTAGGCCCAAATGATCTTTGGGTTGTGGAAAATGGTTTTCACTGATCCTTCCGATATTTTAACGATGCCAGTAAGGTGTCTGACTGTTAATCGTCGATTCTCGAGCACCATTTCCTCGATTTTATTAACGTGTGTTGATCATCAGTTGATGTTGATGGCCGTCCTAGACGTGGTTCGTCGTCAACACGTTCTCGACCCTCTTTTAACAATTTTGTACCAATCAAAAACACTTGCTCGCGACATACAATTATCACCGAAGGTCTTTTGCAACATTCTGAACGTTTCGGCACCACAAAATTGATTCCGCACACAAAATTTAATGGAACTTCTCTGTTGAATAATTTCACTCATTGTAGAAATCGCCGAATGCACTTTTTGTACTTCAGAAAGACAAGCGTATACTAAACACTAATGATTATTTTGATGTGACATTTGGCACAGATGTCACTGACAGTCATACCAACATAGAAAAATAAATATTTCGACGAATGGTTTTCCGCGCGAAATTTAAATTAAAAAGTCCTACTACTTTTTTCCCACTAGTACTCGTATACGAGTATATGCAGTGTTGGGGAAAAAATTGGGCAAACATATTTTATCATTTTTTTATTAGCAAATTGGAGTCTTTTTTGCTAAAATTACAAAATTTTTGAAAGGAATTGGCTTATTGTTTCATTTTAAATACATGTATGACATAATTTTTTGAAAAAAAAAAAAAAATTATCTGCAATTTAGGGGCAAAACCTCGAAAAATGCTAAAATATTTAAAATACGTTGATTGGAGTTAAAGTAATGAAATAAATTAAACACTTAATTTTTAATTTTTTTTTGTTTTTTATTGATTTATCGAAGTTCTATCTTTAATATTAATGTTTTGTTGGACCGCCTTTTGTTTTTATTACACCGGTACAACCCCGCAACTGATGTGCAAAAAAATTGGTCAAGCAATTATTTTATTTTACGCCTACCGCTCTTGGCCGTCATTAATGTGCAGATGTTTTATTGCCTGTAATTTTTTTATGAGTATAAATAGTGCATATTTTGTAAGATTAAGTTATTCTGTAAGTGATCCTAGTTAAATAAAGAATAAAGTGCAATTTTAGTTTAAAAAAATGGAAAACGTTAGTGAGCACTGTAAAAGCAATATGTTGATTTTGGCGCGAGAAAATTTAACCACGCGTGAAATAGCAGAAAGATTAAACATTCCTAAAAGTAATGTAGCGTGGAATATTAAAATAATGCGAGAGATGGGCAGTACACAATGAAAGGAAGGCTCTGGAAGGCCCAGAAAGACAACGCCAGTGGAAGATTGTTTCATAATATTATAATGTCGTCGGAACCGTTTTAAAACTTCATCGGACATGATAAAGGATGTTGAGCGAACAACGGGAAAACAAATTTAAGCCAGCATAGTGAGAAAAAGACTTCTTAAAGCTAGTTTGAGAGCACTTAAACCTGTCCAGAAGCCTGAGTTCACATTACTAGTGAAAAAGAAACGTTTGCTATGGGCCCAGAAGCATGTTTCTTGGACTCCAGAGATGTGGCATGATGTGATTTTATCCGATGAATCAAAATTCAAGCTTAATGTTGGAGATGAAAGGTTTCTCGTAACAAGAAAACCAGGCGGGAGGCTTAGCAACGAATGTCTTTTAACACTTCCACCGAAAAATAAAGGAGTTATGGTCTGGGGATGCTTTTCTGGAAATGAAACCGGTCGATTGTGCTTCCTTAGTTCCAGCATTACAACAGCTGTTTATCTGCAGGTCCTACACAGTGAATTTGAGCCTTCTGTGTTAAAGCTTTTTGGCGAGACTTGCAAATTTATTTTTCAACAGGGCAACGCTCCGTGCCATACCGCCAAAGTTGTGAGTTATTAATTTTGAATTGTAGATAGAAAAATTGCCTTTCAGATAAACATAAATAATTTGTTATAAACTTAATTTTTTTCCTATCTCTTCATTCATACATCTCTTCAGTACCGGTGTAATAAAAACAAAAGGCAGTCCAACAAAATATTAATATTAAAGATAGAACTTCTATAAATCAATAAAAAACAAAAAAAATTAAAAATTAAGTGTTTAATTTATTTCATTACTTTAACTCCAATCAACGTATTTTAAATATTTAAGCATTTTTTGCCCCTAAATTGCAGATAATTTTTTTTTTTTTTTTTTCAAAAAATTATGTCATACATGTATTTAAAATGAAACAATAAGCCAATTCCTTTCAAAAGTTTTGTAAGTTTAGCAAAAGAAGACTCTAATTAGCAATAAAATATGTTTGCACCAGCGCAAATTAATATAACTATTCAATATGTATAACTTTTCACTTTACTTATTAAAAACACACAAATTATTATTAATATTATTATTTATTTATATAAGAACACAATATTATTTAAATAATCAATTAATTAATTTCAACACATTAGGATTATTTATTTATTTATTTAGAGGAGAGACAAAAAACACGCCTTTCCTCTACGACGTTCAATCGCCAACCACGACCATGTTAAATTCGGAAGATGATAAAAAATGCTTTATTCAAAGTTTGCTCCATCGCTTGTTTGTTTTTCCCATCTTTCAGGTAATTTGTGAATACCACGCCAGTAAAAATCTTACCCTTTTACTGCGAACCATTCATCAAGCCATTTTTTCGTATCTTCGAACGAACCAAGTCGTATCTTCGAACGAACCAAACAAGTGGTAATCGGAAAGAGCCAAGTCTGGTGAGTAAGCCGCATGGTGTATAACTTCAAAGCTGAGTGATTCCAACGTGTCGCGAACCCGTTTTGCCGTATGTGAAGGAGCATTATCACGTTTAGTATTAACCGTTTCCCCAGGTTTTGATATCTCATAATAAACCATGCCCCACTGGTCCCACCACACACAGAATATCGTATTTCTGCCAAAGCGATTCGATCTTGTGGTCGATGTGAATGGTGCGCCTGGGTCCAGATTTTTTGCGCTTGGGATTTCCAAGCATGTTCACCATAAGCTCCTCGAAGTAGTCGGTATGATTCAGCAGCAGTTTTTTGCAAATTAAAACAAAAAATTAATGCTGTCCGCGAATGCTCTTTGTTCGGTATAAATTTCGACGTATTGAACACAACGAACGAAATTACTACAACTTGATGCATACACCCTAACCATGCACTATATATTTTATATGACGATCATCAAATTAAGACAACGTAGCGAAAAATGGTACATTCTAATTGAAAACTATCCTAAAAATAAAAAACAATTTACCAACAGAAAAGATAAATAAATAAAAATAAATAAATAAAATAAAATTAAATAATAAATAAATAAAAATAATTTTCTGCCGCATTTGCGAAATGAAAATTCTTCTATGTATTTTGCGGCTTTCATTATAACGCTATTCCATTCAAAATCGCAAGATTTTGTACAAAATTAAAAAGAGACGAAAATAAACAAATAGAAATATTTGTGAGAATAGTATTTCCGATTTTTTTTGTTTTTGTTGAGTTGCTATAATTTTTTCTTGAAAAATATCAAGCTGAGTATTTTTTATAGCAGCAAATATAAAAATCAAAAATAAAAATCCCCCACTCTCTCTTTAATTTATTTTTCGTAAATTTTTATGGTGTACAGACATACGCCAACGTGACTTTAGAAGATCAATTTTTTATGATGCCGTGATTTTAGAGAAGAACTTAATAAATAGATTCGTGTGGTGGTAATTTGTACTGTATAGTACATATATGCAGTATGCACAGCAACACAACAACAAATAAACAAATTTAATTTCGATTAAAAGATTTATTAAATAATAATAATAAATGATGGCTTCCACCAGTGCAGCGGAAGCGATTTAAATAAATATCGGATGCTAACACGCCATAAAATGTATCTAACAATGTATCCAATTCAGGATATTTATCCGAAATATTATAAAGGAGATCACGAACTATTTTATAGCATATATCTTTGGTCGGCTGATTAATGAATCCAATCTAAGAACAAAATAAAAGAAAATTTAATTAGTAGGAATAGAAAGGAACTAGGAAGTAATTTAATTTTATACCTCAAATATCTTTCATGTTACTAATCCTTATGAATTCCCAGTCCGACTGTTCTCTCGATAAAATCATATTACAAAATGTTTGCAACAAATAATATGTCATCGGCTGAAATTTCAGTTGTAACATAATTGAGTTCATAGTTTAAATAGTGAAAATTGTCAGGAAACCCAACCGTCAAGCAATAGCATAAAATCCATAATGTGTGCTTATCTAAAGTTGAAAATGGTAAATCGATATCTGAATATTGCCATGTGCCATAAGACGGCGCGAGTTGTACATATGGTGGCAAGTTCGTAATATAAACGAGTTATATTCATCAATTACATACGAGTTCCACATCATTCGTCTTATTCGGTTGGTGTCTGAAAATCAACAAAATTAATATTTTATTTGAATGCCAAACCAAAATAAATTAGAGACACTTACGTGAATAATTCGCGGGTATCGTGCGTATCCGTGGGGATCTTTTACTTTCCACAATGAGTTTCCATTCAGCTTAATACTATTGCGCAAAGTTTCCAAATCAGCTAATAAATTCCTAATCATTACTCGAACTTTTTGAAAATTTGGTACAGTTGTCACAAAATTAATGCAAATCTGACTTTCAACCTCCCCACTTTTAGTAACCGGTGCAACTACTTCATCAGCATCTATTTTATCGTGAGATGCCACAGCACATTCCACGCTTTCTATTGAAACTACAAACGACGAAGTCGACTGAAAATTGACGCTGCTAAAGATTCGACAATCGAATCGATTTCATTCTGGGGCCTAATTTTTTCTTTTTCTGTAAATAAATCGTTGTTGATTATACTTCATTGAATAAACACAAAGAACATAATTATCCTAAAATTGGGTTAGTATTTTTTAAAGTTTAGAAGTTCTGGTTTAAAAAAAACTAATATAACGTCAAAAACATAACCGAATTAATAAAATTCGATATTAAAAATAATAAAGAATAAAATTTGTGATTCTCAGTATAATGCGGAACAGCTGATTTTGATGTTAGAAGTGCAAATTGTTAAGATCAATAGATTTAAACTTAATTTTAATTTAATACTAACTGTTAAAACGGTAACAAATCAACTATATTATAAGTTACACAAATATTTAGTATATAATTATTAAAAAATACGTTTTATTTTAATAAAATTACCTTCAGTTTAGGTTTCTCCATTGTAGCCATTTTGATTTATTATTTATGTAACATAAATTTTTTGATTGTTTTAGGTTATAGAGGAACTTGTCAAAATTTTCTCCTCACATGTTTTATAGTAGAGTACTTTTTACGTATTTGTCCAAATTAAAGAAACTAAATAAAACAAAACTATTCCCGCCATTTTAAAAATAATATTTATTTTTTTAAATAGTTTATATAAAGTAAAATACATCATCGATTATTAAACATTACGACTTTTCACTTAATTTAAATAATTTTTAGGTTATGTTTGTATCGCAGTAAAAAACTTCCCCTACATGTTCTACTATAAAAAAAAAATTGTGTCTCAGTCACTCTCATGTAGATATTTTATTCTTGTCTCTTTTTAATTTTGTACAAAATCTTATGATTTTGAATGGAATAGCGCTATTACCTAATTTCTTAGATTGAAATCAACTGTATCAACTGTTCTGGGTAAACAGTATTGTTCAAGTTTTGAAGAGCTAAGGTACTGTGTATGAGCCATGCCTTCTAAACTACTGGCCGTTTACACCAAATGATAACGAACCGCTAAGTCGACGGTACAACATATATTATCCAAGTGGCAGATAAATTTTAAAAAAGAAAATTATATTACAAAATATATTTACTATTTAGTTGTACATCGAAGTAGAAGTTTATTCGTTGTTTAGTTTCGGTTTCCAGTTTTTCTAGTTTTTGTCTCTCCGCGTCGTTCTCTCAAAATTAAAATAAATTTCGTCATAGAAAATTACAAAACAATAAAATTATTATTGCTTTCTTCAGTTGTTTTGTAATTTTGTTAGTGTCGTACAAACTTTTGAAAGCCGTAGGATATTCGTTTTTTAATTTTTTTAGTAATGCACGTACATTTTTATTTTTGGCATTTTTATTTAACATAAGTCAATTTATAATATCATCCAAATCGAAATTATTGTAATTGGTACGTAGATGCAATAAAAATAGAAAAAAAGCACGAATATTAAGTAAAATATAGAAAAAATGCGTCCTACGACTTCGTTTAATTGTGTGACGACGATGTTGCGTTATATAGTATACTTATATAGTAACAAAAACAGGTACATGTGATGTGATTTTGCGTGTTACGAGTTGGACTAAACGTTTTTGGAATTGCTGTTCGATATGGCGCAAAACTTTAATTTAATTTATATATTATTAATAAATATTTTTATGAATTGCTTTACTGGAAATTAAAATTTGAATTAAGTATTTTCTAGATGATTAAAAAAATTTAAAGTTGTGAAATAAACGTTGAACTTGGAAAAAACAAATTTAACTTTAATTTACATTTTAATTGAAACTTTTAAGTAAGCCATTTCCTAATTTTCAAGAATTGATTTGTACATTTTTTGAGTTGTTTAATTTTAAAGTTTGAGTAGTGAAATTTATTGCCGTCGTATTAAGGAGGCAAGGTGTATTATTTTTACTTAATTATGGTGCCCTCTATTATGAAACCGCGGAAGGCACTGGCTTAAAGTCTGATGCAGTCTTCACCATAGAAATAGATTATGTATGAATGTATGCAACTGCCAAGCGTCACAAATTCGGAGGGTAAAAGAGAAAGCATATAAATTAACAGGGCCGTATATTTTTATTCATCCAGTACAACAAATTAATTGTTTTTTCCTTAAATATAATATATTGTAGATTTAAACCTACATATGTGTTAAACTTAATATTATTTTCTTTGCCGTCAAATTCTGTCGTTGACTCGTTTACCAACAAGGGAATGACTCGTTTCTTAAAAATATTTACCGATTCTCTTTTGTCTGCGACATAAAATAATTATTTTCAAAAAGTAACGAGCAAATAATTAAATTTTTACACATTTTTAAATTTTACATCTTCTACATCGAAGCCAATTGAGTTCAACCATTGCCTTGTTTAATTCCCCAGATTAAGTTGATCTTAAAAAAAGCAAAATATGTTTTTCATAATATGTTTTTCATTTAATTTCTGTAAAAACTAATAATTATGCTATTCAAAAATAAAAGTTATTATGAAAAGACAAGCACATAGCACATGAAACAATCAACACCATCTTTTCGAACCATAGTAATACGAAAAATGCGGTACTGGTAATAAAACATGTTTACAAAAAGAAAAAACCCACTTCAACAACCAAAATTATTTTCTTATTTTTTTCTGATTTGTAACTTAAATTAACGATAATTTTACAACAAATCACTTTCTTTTTAAAATAATTTGCATTTTATTTTATATAAACAATTATTGATGGTTCGAAATTCCTTCCTGTACTTTTCTATTGGTAGATTTGCAGATTTTCACTTGACATTTCATTTTATTGAAAGTTTCTACTTTTTATTACCAAATGATGCACTACACACAATCCACTAACTATTTTATAATATTTTAATTATTCTTTTAATTATTTTAATTAATATTTTCAAGATTTTTTAAGACCACAAAATTTAACACGTCACTTTAAACAAAAACAAAAACTGGTTTGAGGTTTTTTTTTTGACATATGAGACCGCCATATGCATTTTTTATATAACCATCCTGCTCTGGCTTGTGACACATGAAAAAGCAAATTTTATATGAAAAAAAATCTTTACATTCATTCTATTGTAAATAATTCTATGGTCTCCACGGAACGAGATTATAAAGTTGGATTATTTTTTTACCAACTTGAACATAGTCACACATGTGACTTGCTCAAAAAATTCGTCTACGGCTGTCATACGAGTCATATGTTTTCTGTCGATTTGTAGTTAATGTTGTTTACTTTCAATTTCTGCTTGGTTTGCGATTAGTTGAGGCTATATATTAATTTAATCGAATAAACGTATGTCTGTGGATTACATATACAATATTCAACTTTATATATAAATTAATTTATAAGAATTTGTAGCCCATCAGTTGTTGAAAAATAAAATGTTTGGTTCTCACCACCTAGAAACTTTAAAAATTCTGTGGTATAATAGCGAAAATTTCAATATTATATTATAGCAAAGGTATAGCAAATATCAAGTTTATAAATCCCTTATTATCAGGTACAGTTAAAAACAAGAAATAATCCAATTTTTAAAATTTTGTTATTTAATTGAATTTATTCCGTCTGCATACTAATAGCAATCACCTCGTATCTACATTAGATAAAAGGATGTATTATACCATTTTAGAATCTGTATTAAATACGCAAAATAGTTGGCCACTTAGGTTCTCTTACATTTTTTTGCACCAAAGTCGCTCAAACTTTTATAAAGAAAAATATTTACCACATTTCATGCTGAAAATTAAAGTTTAGACTTTTTTTTCAAAAAAAGTACAACAGCTACTCATACTATTTACTGCATATCTATTAGTATAGTCCATTAAGAATATTATTACATCAAAAAACCGATGGATTTAATTTATTTGTAGCCGTGGTGATCGGAAACGTAAAGTATTGTGACAAAAATGCACTTTTAAAAAAAATGATATATCTTAGGTACTACTTGGGATACATATATATATTTTCTTTGTATTTTATTTTGAGCGCCCAATAGCTCTACTATAAGGTGCTTCAGTCTTATCCATTCATTCTGGGACACCCGTATTATAAATAAAATGTTATTTTAATTTAATTTAGTTTAGACAAATTATGCAACGGAAGTGGATACGCGGCATTACGTGGATTACCAAAACGAACCCCATTAGACGGCGTTAATAATACGGGTATTGTAATTGGTGCCTCTGGCAAAGGCGGTGTTTGTAAATCAATAACGGCTGTTAATTTATCAGTAACACTAGGTGGTTTAGGTAAAAAGATCGGTTTACTGGATGGTGACATATTTGGCCCCCTCCGTGCCATTAATGATGAATATCCATGAAAAACCTTAAGTGAACAATTCTAAAAATATGTTGTCGATAATAAATTATGGGGTTAAATGTATGTCAATGGAATTATCAATTTCTGAAAAACCGGTTGTTTGGCGTGAACCTGACATGAATTATGTCTGCACTAGAGCGGCTATTAAAGAGAACATTTTGGTATGAACTTAATATATTATTCGTGGATACACCACCTGGAACTGGTGATATGCACCTTTCTTTAGCTCAAAATGTTCCGGTAATCGGCGCTGTGCTAGTCAGCACGCCACAAACAGCAGCGTTACAGGTTACAAATCGAGGTGCGATGATGTATCGGACATTTGGCGTTCCTATAATCGGATTAGTCGAAAATATGAGTTACACGGCGTGTCCAAATTGTTAAACAGAAATAGATTTATTCACTAACAAGATCGAGAAATATTGTAATGAAATGAAGACAACAATATTAGGAAGTATTGAAAAATGTCATAAATAAGCAACAACAACAACAAATATATGAGCACAATTATTGCTCATATTTCAGTTTATTTTTTGTTACTACTCGTATGTTGGTACGACCAAGATTATTTGCTCAAAAGATGGAAATTTTTCAACTAAACCTGGATGAAATTGGGCGGAGCTTAGTTGAATATAAAGATTTGATTGGCTAAAGAGTTGGATTGAAAATAATCACGCTCGATGAAGGCGAGTTGAGTGGGAACCATAGATTAAAAAGGGTTTAAAAAAAAAGTAAGAGAGCGATAGATAGGATTTACATGTATTCGACCATACCAAAATAAGAAAAATAAAAAAGTAACAAAAATTGCGTTTTATATTCGTCCAATTCTACTGTCTTTTAAAAAAGCATAATGGCTGGACTATAGATAGAATAAAAAGTATAAAAAAAATAACGTAAGAATCAAAAAATTATTATTCCAATTTGACGTTACGGCCATAGATGACTTGAAATATTAAGTTCATTCATATATTTTTGTGATAAGTTTCCTACAATTATGAATGAAACTACAATATTTTTCAGTATAAACGTATTTATATCAACAAATATATGTTTTTAAAATTATAAAAAATATTTATATGCGGTTTAAATCACCGCAATTCGATTAATTATTTTTTTAGGTTAGGTTTAGAAAAATACAATTCTACAGTGTATTGAAAATTATTTTTGATATTATATTCATATTAGTATATATATACATGAATATTTTATAAGTAGAAAAGATAAAACACACGAATAATATAAAATTCCCTTATATAAAAAATAAACATGCATATTATATTCAACGCACTAAAATTTATTTGGGTTTTGTTGTTGTAGTTATTAAGTTTTTTATTCTTGGACGAAAATTTTCGCTCGGTTATTCTTTTTGTGACAGCAAAAATGAAAAAAAATTAAACGTAATTTCTGTTATTCTTTTGCCGAAGAAGTCGAATGCATGTAAATCCTCTCTTTCGCTCTCTTGCGTTATTTTTTTTATTCTTTTTATTCCATCTCAACTTCCCACTTAATGGATGTACTTAATTGCACTTAATGGATGGATTTACCACTCAATATCAATAATTTTCAATTAAAATATAATTTCGCACATAAACACAACATTTTAGTACACAAGATATTTCGAAAATACATCGCACAAACAAAATTACAAATTATCGTTAAAATTTTAATAAATTTGTTTTGATGTTTATGTTTTGACGTTTACTTTTGTATATATGTATGCGTAAAAATCTGACAAAATATCGAAATTTTTTAAAATTGATCTAGGCAATTTGTTAGATCAAGATTTTTGTGTGAAAAAAATTTGTAATGTCAAAAATGTTGATCTGACAGCTGAATCCGATCAAATCTTTTTGATCTGACAGTTCGAACGAATTTGGTATGCAGAATCTACTTAAATATAAGTCCTGCTAACTCCACAAATATGAAATAAACAATAACTATCCAAAGATGTATTAGTTCTATAGTAAATTTTTTTTAAATAACTAAGTATAAATGTGTTGGTGCAGAAACAAAGCAAAATTGAAAAAATAAATCAAATTTACATTGGATTGTTAGTGTAACCAACACATTCTTCGTTAGTTATTTTTATATAGGTATCTGTCAATGAGAGTAAGAGCAGGACTTATATTTAAGTAGATTTTGAGTGATGTGATTATAGTAATAGTGTGTAATAAATTATTTGTAAAATATACAAGTAAACATTAAATAAATAGTAAATCACTTAAAATTTTAACATTCCTCACTGAATTTGACAGATAAGGAAAATAGTTTATTGTAAAAATACTGTCGTACTGACATAATCTCTCATTTATTTTTTTTGGTTATAAGTAGTCTTTTCTTAGAAAAATTAAACAAATCACGACCAAAAAGCTAATTTAAAATTTAGATATCAAGTCTTTATTACATATTATACTGTAATCCTTATTTCTTTAAATTTTTTATTCAAAAATATACAAATGAAAATATGGTATATAGGAATATAGGACACAAAAAATATAAACAAAATTATCATATAATATTCTCTGCTCTCTCACGGTTGTATTTATATTTTTGTACTGGAATACACTAATAGCGCTATTCCATTCGAAATTACAGGATTTTGTACAAAATTAAAAAGAGACGAAGTAAATCATTTCTATATGTGAGAGTGGTATTTCCGATTTTTTTATTTTTTTCATTTTTGTTGAGTGGCTATAATTTTTCCTTGAAAAATGTCAAGCTGAGTATTTTTTATTGCGGCAAATATAAAAATCAAAAATAAAAATCCCCCACTCCCTTTTTAGTTTATTTTTGTAAATTTTTATGGTGCACAGACATCCGACGACGTGACTTTAGAATTTGAATTTATGATGCCGTGATTTTGGAGAAGAACTTTAATAAATATTAGGCTCGTATGGTGGTGAAATGTAATTATATATACAGCATAATATGTACAACAATAATATTAAAAAAATAGTTTCGATTTAAATTTTTATTAAATAATAATAATAAAATAAATAATTAGAAATTATGTGTTATACATATTCGAATATGAAACTAAAATATTTCTCGTTCTTCTTCTTCTTATTTTTTTAGAAAACTAAAATCAATATTTTATATTTAATATTAATATTCAATATTTTAATCAGTTAAGAATTGACAAAGATGGATACCAGGGGATCCTTCTTCAGAACTATCACCAATAATCGCTTTCCATGAAATAAACTTTTGTTCAGTTTGGTTTTCGTGCTTCCATGAAATAAACTAACGTCATGGGGTGTTTGCTCTTCCATAATCGAATCGCCTCCGAAGGATACGAGTAGATTATATTTTGGCGAAACTTTGGCCGCTAATAATGAGAAGGACCGATGATGTGTATACGTTTTTCCTTAAGATTTGAAATTCTAAACGCCATGAGCACTTGTCCCATCTGTAAATGTGTACGGGCCTCCATCTTTTGCGGCGGATTGAATGTAAATAGCGCCTGTAAACATTGCAGACATTTTTTTAATTTATGCTTGGAGGATTAGACGTGCAGAAATATTCAGCCAAACCCAATAAAGATATATAACATGAATCTGATATTAAATTATTTAAAGTAAACTTTTACATTTTGACGTTCATCTTTTGGTGTATTTTCTTGGCACGATTGACAATTGACAAAATAATGACAACCTCACCCTTACACCAACCTAAATTTTTTGATTTTTTTAGGTTATAGAGGAACTTGTCAAAATTTTCTCCTCACATATTTTATAGCAGAGTACTTTTTACGTATTCGTCCTAATTAAAGAAACTAAATAAAACAAGACTATTTTCGTCATTGTAAAAATAATTTTTAATAATTTTTAATAATAATTTATATGGTGTAAAATACGAGTACATCGTCACTATTAAAAATTACGATTTTTCATTTCATTCAAATAATTTTTAGGTTATTTTTGTATCGCAGTCAAAAAATTCACCTACATGTTCTACTATAAGTGTCTCAGTCACTCTCATGTAGATATTTTATTCTTGTCTCTTTTTAATTTTGTACAAAATCTTGTAAAATTGAATGGAATAGCGCTATAAAACTTCGTACCACGTCATCTAAATAGGTGAATTTCTTTAAATTCGCACTAAATATTTTTGAATATGGATATGAAAAACTCAATTTATGAATTAATAAAATCGATTAGACTTAAATTGGAATTTATTTATTATATAATAATTTAGATTTTTGTTAACTTTGTGAAATATTTTAACGTCGTAATAAGGAGGCAAGGTGTATTATTTTTACTTAATTATGCTGACCTCTCGTTGTCGACTTAAATTGACGTCATCAGCAAAAAATGAATGTTATCACAGGCCAGTACTATAGAAGGCACGGGTTGAATGTAATATGCATATTTATGTTTTATATAAGGGAATTTTTAGTTATTCGTGTATTTTATCTTTTCTATTTATAAAATATTCATGTACACATATATGAATATAATATCGAAAAAAATTTCAATACACTGTAGAATTATATTTTTCTAAACCTAATCTAAAAAATCATTTATTGCGGTGATTTAGGTTAGGTTAGGTTTCAGTGGTTGCTTACTGCACACTTAGGCAAATTTTTAGGCCCATTGTGATACCACTCATTCACTCCACATCATTAACCCACCTACTTCACCTACTCACACAACTACAGTATACCACCTGCACATTGCAAGCTCCATGTCAACCTGTACATTGACATGGAAGGTGGGTCGGCGCGTGGCACGGAATTCTGCACTCCATCAGAGAGAGTCTTAGTTGTATTTATTAGCATCACCGATCGTAATCGATGATGAAAATTCGATTTGCATCTAGCCTCTGATGGGATTCGAACCCAGCACCTCCCGGTCCAAGTGCCGAAGCTTTAACCACTGCACCACTTGTCCGGTGATTTAAACCGCATATAAATAATATTTATAATTTTAAAAACATATATATGGTTGTTGATATATGTATAATACTCGTACGTTTATATGCAAAACTATGTAGTTTCATTCAAGATTTTACGAAATATGTATATCAAAAAAATATTACAAACATGAATGAATGAACTTAATATTTATCCGGTGGAAGCTCTAACGGGTTCTGAGAAAAATTGCGCACATGTACGTGACCCTCTTCTGACAGTTCCCGGTTTACTGAATGTAGTACAACCTTTGAGCTGCATTGGAATGGACTTGACGCAGGTGTGCCTGTACTAACTCTCGCGACAATGTGATGCGATTATTCTTTTGTGGATACTGTGAAGGTAGCCAAAATTCGGTCTCAGTTCATATTGAGAGCCGTGGTGGATCGTATGCAGCCCAAACACAAAATAGGAAGGTGCGTATCCTGCGAATAAGTATGACGTGTTCTGCAAAGCGATGGTTATCTGACCTAAGTGTTTATCCCACGTCCGCTGTTCTTATGTTATGTATACGCGAATAGCCGCCAATACCGCTCGGTTCACGCGCTCTGACGCATTTGCCTGTGGAGAGTACACGGGGGTAAACATGTGTGTAATTCTTAACTTGGATAAACAACCTTCAAAACTTTTGCAGTTTAATCCAACGGAGGCATGCGGAATATATACACCTCCTAATTCTGACCCAGCATCGTCTCTTGATTTTTTAAAACAACTTCTCAAAAACTATAAATCTACACACGATTTTATTTTAGTTGGTGACATTAACATACCTGTTAATAAAATTTTTACCTTAATCTCAGACTATAACGCAACCTTGCTCTCTCATGATATGATTGTAACAAATACTTTTTTTACCAGACCACTGAGCTGTAATATTTTGGACCACTCTGTTAGTAGTTTTCATTATATTGAGCAAGTTCGAAATGTTACCATTGAATTCGACATAAGTGATCATATTTTTGTACTCCCAAAAATTTCGCTTCAAGCCTAAATATTGTACTCGGGCACTAACGAAAAGATAAGTTAATTAGAAAATGGTTAATGATTCCTTTGAATATTTTTTAATGATTATATTTGACGTCGGAAATCCTGAATCTACTCTAGAACGGATTTTTGATATGTATAATAAAGTTGTTACACAGTTATTAAAGGAAGTAAATGTAAAAATTAAAAATGCAAGGGTTTGTCCTTGGATGACTCTTGTTCTCTGGGATTTAATTAAACTTAAAAGCCGTACATTGAAGCGTTTTAAAAGGAACAGTACTAATTCAGAACTAAAACATAAATAAGATTTGCTAAATAAAATATCAAAAACGGAAAATATTTTGCGAAGAAGCGTTATTTTGACAATTTATTTAATAATTTCAGAAATCTGAAAACAGTTAAATCAGTTCATGGAAAATAACTCTAATAATAGGATCCACTCCGTTATTTGTAACGATGTTGAGTATCGTGATCTTATTGCTATTGTTAATATATTTAATCGCAGTTTTGTTAACTTTGTTTATTCTTCTGTATCAGCAAGTAGTTCTAATTAGTAGTTCTATTAATTCGTGTTTCTTCTCGCCCACTTCCCGCAGCGAAATAGCGAATTTAATTTCAAATCTCAGTAATACAAAGGGTGGTGGTTATGAGAACATTCGTTAATGTGGTTCTGAAGAATTATTCACCATTTTTTCACAATTACTAGCTGATCTATTAATGTGGTTTTGGAAACCGGTGTTTACTCCGATTGTCTTAAAATTGCTAAAGTGACGCCAATCTTTAAGTCTGACAATTCCAAACTAGTTAATAATTATCGTCTAATTTCAGTTTTGTCGGTATTTGACAAAATTTTAGAAAAAATTATTACTAACTGGATAGATTTTCTAAATAAATCTAATTTTTCGATTCTCGTCAAGCGGTAGCTGACGATACGGCCCTCTTCTCTGAATCCAGAGATTGTCAGGCAGCAATGAGAAATGTTATTATTTTACTTTTGGATTTTCTTTATTTAAACAAAATATCAGTTAATTTTAACAAAATTAAATATATAATTTTTCATTCCCCATCCACGCCTGCGACACATTGATTTACCACCACTTCAAGTAGCAAAGTGCATCATAGAGCACGAATGGAAAAATTCAAGTACCTTGGAGTAATAGTCGACAAGCATATGACGTGGGAGAACCATATGAATTCTATTTGTATTAAAGTTTACACATCCCATCATTAATTTCGACTATACAGTTCGAATTTCTAGGTCAGGACTATTCAACCAGAAATTCTAGTCAGTTGAAGTGCCCCCACATTAGAACTGAATTTGGCAGAAAATCATTAACATTTATTGGGCCATATATTTATATTAACTTACCGGAAAATCGTAAGAGCGCTGTACATATTTTTATGTTTAAACGAATGATAAAATCTCATCAGTTAAAGATTATTTGTGATTTATAATGCCATTCATTCTTAATTAATTAAATTAAATTATATTAATTTTTATGTATTTGAATTTTATTGTTTATTATGCGTAATGTAGTTTTAGTCACTATGGCACTACGAGTATATGCTGTTAATGTTTTGCACATATAAGTTTGAATGACGAACTTTTAAATCCACTAGAGGTCATTCACACTTTAATGATTTTTATATATAAAAATTATTGTTATAAGTATAAGTGAAACAAAATAAATGAAAAGGTGAGACTTGAATTGTTTGCGATTGTCGGTGTGGATAATCTCGGGCACTGAATACACTCAAACACCTCTTTTTCCAGGTACTCTACTACCCTTCCAGCGGTAGCGTCAAGTAAAGGCTTAAGTAACATATACTTGGAGAAATGGTCCAGTACTATAAAGATACAAGTATTTCCATTCTTTGACCTACGATAAGAACCCAAAAAGTCTAGATATAGTTTTTGGAATGGCCGGTTGTACTCTTTGTATTCCTCCATCTTTGGTTCAATAAGGTGTTTTTAGCTTTCGTAAACTTGCACATTTCGCACCTCATCACATAGTCTTTGGTGTCTTTATCCAATGACGGATTGCGGCGTATTGACTCTAACATCTTCCCAGTACCAATATGTGCTGCTGTGGGAGCCCATGGGCCTGCACGAGAGTCCAGCGAACTAAACTGTCCGGAATCCACAGTTTCCAACTAGGGACATCAGTCTTAAAGTCTTAAAGAGACCCACTCTTACTGGCTGATGAACCAACAGTGTACCGTTCGTAGCTTTGACGCTACTCGGCATAGGCTTCATGTTCATTAGCGTGTCTATTAGGTCTAAATACTCAGGACTGGTGAACTCTGGTGATTGCAAATCCAATTGTGATGATTATTCGACGGCATCCAAAGCTGCTACTTCGTCTGAATGTATACGCGATAAGGCATCGGGGACTATGTTTTGCGCCCCATTACAGGATTCAATCCGGAAATTAAAACCTTGAAGTTTTAAACTCGGTTATGAGGACGAACTAGTAGCCTTCCACATAAGCCCGAAACCTCCGTATGCTAAGAACTGCTGCTAATCATTCCAAAAAAAAATTTTGGGGAGGGGAATTTTGAGTAGCCGCCACTTTGTCCGGATCCAGCTTAACGCTATCGTCGCCGACAATATGGCCTAGATAGTTTAGCCTTTTAGGACGAATTTCGATTTCTCGACGTTAATTGTAAGGTTGGCATCCGTGAGATGCTTTGCAACCACTCTGAGCAATTGTATATGTTCCTCAAAGGAAACTGATGTTATTAATTGGTACAGCGGTCTGTTTGGTACTGTGAAGGCTGTTTTACACTTCGAGTGTGAATCTAGAGGGATTTGCCAGAAAGCGTCCTTCAGATCCAGGCTGGAAATATATTTGGTGTTTTCCAAACGACTGAGTAAACCATCGGTTATCGGGAGTTTAATTTTCTAGCATCTAAACATAGCCGGAGCTTTCCATTGCTCTTTGGTACGATTATTACTGGTGAGTTCCATGGGCTAGAAGATTCTTCAATAACGCCGAGGGACAACATCCTCTCGATTTCTTTATTTAGCTCTGTCTGCTTGGCTGCAGACATTGAGTAGTACCGCTGCTTGATAGGCATCAGTGGTATCTATCTCAAGTTGCACTACATGAGTGTGCCCTAAGCCGAGTCGTTGAAATGATGAAAATTTGGATTTTACTGTCTAGTATTTTTTTTCTGTTCTTCGTTAGTCAAGATATGTCCTTCCTACTCCTGTACTCCCTGGTCCGTCTGTCTTATTTCGGATATGGAAATTTGTAGGTCGAAAGTTTCCCAGAAGACTGTCCCCAGATATAGCTTGTGTGACAGGGGCAGAGCAATAAATAACTTTAAGGTCTTGGTCCGATTGTTGAACAACACCGAAACATAGGTGTAGCCGATGATCTCTTCCGCTCCGGTTGTTATCGGATAATAGGTTACGTTACAATGCTGTAAAAATTCTCTGCTCCCACGTCCCAGTATGCTTATGTTAGTCACAAATTATAATCCTGGCATATGGCCTGTTATCTGGTTTGGAATGGATAACTGTCGAGCTAAGGAGTTTAAATGTTTCGCGGAATACACGAAAATATTTTATTTGTTTAATATCTTGCCTGTTATCCATTTGGCAGGATACCGACTGTCAACTCTTGGTCTTCAAGCTGAGTGGTTTCCTCTCCGGTATAATTCCGGATCGATGTTTCTCGCAGCTTCCTCGGTCAATACTCGCGATCTTTGTCTTGGCTCGGGAGGTTCGAGATGGAGACTCCGAGCATTCCCCATTCCTGATCTTCAGTTTTCCGAAGGTCTATATCGGTTAGAGTCAGGACGGAGCACTCCCTTTTCTCCACAACCGAAACAAAAAATTTGCATTATCCGATCACGGCAATCTGGTTACCTATGTGAAGGGTCACCGCAGTTCCAACAATGGAAACTCCGCGATTCCTGAACACCTGTAGGCCCCACCTGCCTAGTCAGTTGTGGTTGCGAATTACGCTGTTGGTACTCTTGAGGAGGTTTTCAGATTGCACAGGTACTTTCTTATCCGTCGGAGGCTCTACAAATTCCCCATCTTGGACTTTAGCGTTACTGTTTGTATGGATCACAACTTGAGAAGACTTCGCTCTAAATCGTCTTCTTCGTCATCCTCTGATGACATTTCGGCTTGTGGGAAAGTTCGACTCGTTGGTCGGATTTGCTTACCTCCAGTTTTTGGTTGGGCAAAAAACCACCGCCCCAACTGTCCCCTTCTGCCGTAAGTTTCTTATTCTTGAGTTGGGCGACTATTGTAATCACTGTAACTCGCTGATATGACAAAAAAGGTTGATGAGATCGAGCTTCGATATATCCGCCCCTGGATATGTTCTAGTCGGGCCTCTATGCTAGTGCGAGGGGATATCTGCAATTCCGACTTTTCTACAGTAACACACAGTACACTGGTGGATTTCCAGTAATTTTCTTAAGCAAATCCCTGCCTTAGCTTGGAGTTGCTTGCGAGCCGCTACATGAGCTTCTTGAAGTGGGCGTTCTTGAGCTGCCCCATGTGCAAATAGTGAAATTCACATTTTATCATCAATTCATTGCTAGTTAATTGACTCCGATATATCATTATTTAAAAAAAAATCCTAACCTAAACAGACCTAAACTAAAGTAAAATAAATCATTTTAAATTTAAATAAAACAAAAACAACGACTAATAATACACCCTTCTCATGAGGCATCAATTCCACCTACTTAGGTCAAAATAAGGATAGGAATAAGGGAATAAATTGAAAATTTTGATGAAACTGTTTTCTTGTTCTCCACCTCGCAGCAGTTGTCTTAACTTAAAATACAAGGTGATCCTTGTTGCTATGGTGAATTTGGAAACAGATGCACTGATGGTAGCCGCAGCTGGCGGTCTTACTCTGACCTCAGAAGAGCTCACCTACTTGGTTGGCAAAAACGTTACCATATAAGTCAACTGATGTTGATGAGACTTTTATAGCTCGAACATCAGCTGTCTATGAGCCATAACACTCCGGTTATCATCAAGGATTTTTGCAGTGTGTGGTATAATAGCGTTTATCTTATGTCCTAAACCCTGATCAATATCCGTTCACTGATAGAACAACGGGTTGGACAGCTAAACACATTATACCCTGAATGCGCCTACAACTAACAAAGAGAGGACTGACAACGCCATCCCGGAGGATGAAAAATTTAAATAAAACTTTAAATAAAGTGGAATTTACGCAATATCTTAACTATACACTGACTGCGACTTGGAAATCAATATTTCAAAGCAAATAATAAATTTATCTTACGGAAAAATAAAATGATCGGACAGTTCTGCTTTACGAGCTAGAATACGGAATGATCAGCCTGAGAAATGTGCAGCCCTTTATATCAACCGATAACCTCTCGGCAGGAAAGGGATATACCCATTATACAATAAGACGTTGTACAATAAATCGAGGATCCAGTACTGGAACTCGACAATAACGAAGTAGATTCCATGTGTGCAACTCAACAATGCATCTGGTGAGGCATGCCACTAAGGCATGACCACAGCCACACCCACACCGACAATTGTCTCCACTTTCCAAGTTCAATTATATGTAGTATCTCCAGTTTCCATATTAATTGTATAGAACTCCACTTGAAACAGTGAAGCTCATATAGAAATTTAGTTTAACCTTTAAAATTTGTGAGGAAATCCTCAAGAATATTTTGACAATTTATGCGAATTACTCGTATTTCGGCCAAATTTAGGCCTCATTTGGGCGCCACTGTAACGATCAAGATGTGCGTCTTTCGACAATACACCTGAACGTTAAAGAAATGTGTCCCTACTGTTTTGTTCTGTTACCGGTGCGGCATTGATTCTCGCAGCTCAGTCAAGTAGGGGAGATAGTCTAGGGCTTTGGTTAGAGATGAGTAAGAGACCTAGTAAATCGCACATAAATATCGAAAATGGGAATAGGTGGTATGGAATGTTGCCACCTAAATGGACGAAAGGCAATACGTAAAATGGCGGTCCCAAAATTGATGATCTCAAACCATCATGAGAAACAGGCTTGTACTCGTGGTTATTTATTTAAAAGTTTGATTATACCTTATCATGATGAATTAATAATTATTACAAATTACATATGATGGTTTTGTTGAAAGTGCACCTTAGAGGTGGAATTATTGATTAGTAAGATTTAAATCAAAATAGTAAGTTTAGTTCGTAAAGTTAATATGCCAAATGACACACATTCACTTTACGCTTCGCTTATCCATGCGAAGTTCACTAGCTGATACCACTCGACCGGTTTCTTTTAGATTAGAAGGGCGTAATATATTTACCTGAATGATTAATTAAAGTTGAGGATGACTTTCTCAGTAAAGTTGAATGTATAATTTAGTTTATATTCTTTTTTTTATTTAATTTATAATTTACACTTAGATGCTTATTATTAAACTAGAACTTAACTCTATACGAAAAAAACTAAAACTGATCACTACACAAAAAAATCTAAAACTCACTATTAACCTAAAACTTGATCTGAACTACACAAAGCTAAAGTTTGAACTTTTTCTCCATAAAAAATTGTACACTATTAATTTATTCACAATACCGATGGAAAATTTTTGTGTGTTCATCACAAAAATGTATAAAAATAATGTACAACAACGTGACATCAATTTTGCTGAATCGATGCACGCGAAAAACCTTTTCTGTAAAATTAATAAATTTCACGATACTCGCAGTTTTGGATTATTTTCAATAGCAGAGTTCATTTATCATGCCATTTCGCTCAAAACTATATATTTGCTTTTATCGATACAAAAAATAGTGATCGTGTTACATTAACTTAAAGTTTACGTTCACTCAACCACTGCTCGCGTATATACGGTAATTGGAGTACGTACACATGAAAGGAAATGCGAAATCTCGGCATGGTAGTTATTTATGATGTAATTTGAGGTGTTACCTCGAAGATTATGCCGATCGGTAATTTTTAAATGTTATGATTTGGGTTAGTAATGCAGTTGGATAGAATTCCCACATGGTTCCCAGTCGTACTGCTGATGAAGAAGGGCAGCAAATTGATAGTTCCTCCATGTGTTTGAATTCTAGGAATGCTTCATTGTGGCGGATTGGATCTACGAGGTATCGAAAATGGTAAATGGGTTTTAGTCAGGATGTGGTGCTACATTGTGCATTACCGGAGAGCTGTAGTTTGATGGAGTCATAAGAAAAATAAATTTCTTTAAGTGTGTATCATAAGCATTGTAGATTGCGAAAACCAAAGGAGCCAACGATGGTGTATCAACGAGGGCTAATGTTGCGTTGATTACAAGCTTAATGGATGATTGATCGATTAATTTTCGATTTTTTGTTCCACTAACTCGAATTTTGTTAAGCAAACCTCGCCAATTATTGTACGAATTATATTGGCGTAGATATGGGCGTGTTTGAATCACACGTTTAATCCAATGTCAAAACTAAATCGAGATTGCGAATTGCTCTGAATCTAAAGTATTTGTGTACGGCAATACGTCTGAATTAAGCGTAGTCCCGTATCACAAATACTTTACCTTCATAACGCCGGTATTTATCTGAAATGGGATATCATTTACCAAAATCCCGTATAAATAAGCGGCTATACTTTGGTTGTCTTAAATATGTCGCTGCGACCTTAAGACTTATTGTGTTTGTGTTGACCAAAGCTACTTGGTATAATGCAACGTTGTGCTTGGTTACCAATTTTATCGTGATGCCAACACCAGTTTTGTGGAAATTCATATCTTGTAGTGTGTGTATTGCTTTCCCTGAGATGATGGGGATTGCGGTCTCATCGAAGGGGATGGTGTCGCTTGTGATCGCGTCGAACATAATTTCGGCTCTCAATAATGTCAAATGTCAAATTTGTTGAGGCCTCTACATCAAGCTGGGATTGTTGATGTTGCTGCCGATTGTCCGCACCCCCGAGCATATTCTTATTACCGCCATCGCCGGTTATCATGTTATTATCAAAACGATATGCTTTTTGCTTTCATTGCACTAGATAGTTAAGTGAGACACTTAAAAAAATATAAAATAAATCACTACTTTCAATAATTTGTTTCACGTTGGGAAATCAAAATCAACTAAACGAACACGTGGTCACGACCTATGAAAACATGAAATCACTATATACACAACCTTCACACAGAATAGGTGTACTCTTGAAGTGGCCGCCCTAGAGACACGACTAAACCGTAGCATGTGTGAGCTAAAACAGTGCGACATTGGGAACCATTAGCTCGCCAGAACAAGAGTAATTTATTATACGGCTAATTTTTGAGAAACAGGGTTCACTGCATGTTGATAACAATTTTGTCTCCTGAATAAATTCAATGTCTAGAAGACAAGCCGCGGCATGTGGATGCACAATTGTTCAGATTATTGTAAACAAAAAATCAAACTCAAACATCAAAATTTCACGTGGAATAAACTTTTAAAAAATCGTTTCCCTCTAAATTGTTTAGAAGTGTTTTTGCCGCAAGTTTGATGTAGTAACATAATTAATACTTTTTCGAAGTGTACAATTTTGTTCATGTTCAATTTTAGTTTGGTAAAATCATATGCAAATTTCACATGAAATCAATTTGGCTACTATAAGTTTTAATGACAGTGAAATGTACCTGCAAAATTTTCGTTTTCGGTTTCGTTTATCATTTTATGCCAAATTTCAATGTCGATCTAGACAGATTGTATAAATAAATATAAGTCTTAAGCAATATCATTTATGCCTTACGATGTTTTAAGTCACAGAATGTATTTAAAGAAACGCATAAAACCGATGAACTTACATTAACATTTATTTTATCAGTGCGATCACTTTATGGTACACAAATTAATTCATTCTATAAATAGACCGGATTGATAATTTTTAAATACTCGGAAATTTTCATATCTATCTTCGATACAAGTATGTGAGCGGTAAAATTATACCCAATTAGCAAAAATGAATTACACCCATCTCCCGATTTACACGGTAGATTGGTTCAGCAGAAAACCGTGGAAATCCGAAAATATCGTGTAAATCGGAAATAAGATTTTTATATGAAAAACCGTATAAATCGAAAAAAAAAAACAATAAAATTGTATTATTGTTTGGTTTATAATAATTCATTTATTTTAACATAAAATATATTGATATATTGAATAAATTATGTCAGAAAACACTCAAAAATATAATAATTTTTTTTTGGTTTTTCAAACCGTGGGAAAGCGAAATCGTCTAAAAAAGTGCCGTGTAAATCGGGAGATGGGTGTATGAATGAATAAATAAACTGAAATTTGGCTTATTCTAATTTAAATACTACAAATATCTAATAAATTTTAAATCGCGATATTTTTATACCCAATTATTAATTATCACCTAGTATTTTTTGATACCATATACAATCGACCAAACATACCTATTATGTATGTACCTATTCAATAATCAAAATGCTAATTTTTTTTTTGTTCAACATCCGAATGATACACAAACTGCGTAAATAAATTCTATGCGCACATAAATTATCGATCAATTTCTCTATATCATACTGAATAAAACCCACTATTCAACCAATCAAACCGGTAAAATCTAAACCACCACCACTTTTCATTTATGGTATTATTGTTACTGTAGTTGCAGTCACTCATACGGTAGAACGATGACGTACATGATAATCTCGTGCTTTTTTCAAAAATCACATTTTTGTTGTCTATGGTCATTTGCTTATTTAGTGTGTGCTATTCGACAAGAGACGGCGTGTGTTGTAATAATCAATCATTTTAGTAAAAATTCCAATAAATAATTAATTTTAATTGTTTATAGATAGGACCAAAATAGCGTACGCGATTGATGCTCGTCATATACAATTTCTTCTTTCTATTTTGTCTAACAGTTTCAGTTAGACAAAAATTTTAATTGCAAAACAAATTGCATTTCCTTCTGTTTAACTTTATCGAAACACAAATGTATTCTATATACAAGCCATATTATTGGAACACATACACATTTTCGGTCGACTATATCATGGTATTGTGCATAAATAAAGAAAAATATTTTCATAAATAAAAACGAAATAATGTGTAAACGGAAAATAAAGTAAACATTTGTAGAAGCTTTACAATAACAAGTCCGTAATTAACATCCTTATGCAGTATACTATCGTTTCTTGTTTTATTAGAAATACAATTGTTACTTAAAAGGAAAATAGTTCATAAGTTTAATTATGGAAGTTTAAAGTTGAGCTTGGTAAAACCCTAGCTACTTGCCTTGAGATGGAAATACCCATTACAAATTCTGAAGCGTCTGTTCCCCATGTTAGGACCAGCTACTCGGCATCTAAATACTCAATCGAGTCAACCATGGAACACAACGTTACGGTGTACGGAATCATATGCCCAGTATCGGCGGCTCTCGGGAGTGAGCAAGCGGGTTGCCAGTCGTCGAGATCCAGTGATGTAGTGATTCAACGCTTGGTTGAGCCATATACAGCTACAAGCAATACCTCTGAAGTTGTGAGTATGGTGGGTTCATCCGGTACGGCTGACGGAAGTACCAACACCTCTACGGAATTGAACAATCCTTTCAAAAAGCACAGCGAAGTCACAAGCCTTAAAGAGAGCACTAACCGTAATGTACATATGACACAAAATGGCATCGCTCGCTATATTACCGTAAAACGGAAACGAGATAGCCCACAAACGGAAAAACTACTGATAAGTAAGAAACCGAACGTCGAAAAATTCAAAATACCACTAAATACCATTTGAAACCTCATCAAAAGGATGCGGAAGAGAGCCTATAATGATATAGGTGATGATGATGAGCTATAATGATATAATACTCGTATGATATGATATTTTGCAACATAGGGCAGCTGTTATCCTATAGCATACTACATGCAATTTAGTATGTCCAAGTCCATAGTTGATACATTCATTTGATGGCACAGTAATTGAATGACTTGAGCACATGCACTCTCTACTGCATTCGATTATCACTAAATCACCCAAGAATTGTATCAACCTGAGACACGATTCGGTGACCGAACTGACTAGGTATCCTGATCCTATGAAGTTCTCTAATTCTACAGGTTAAGGATATGTGGTATAGGTTCTAATAGAAGAACTACAAGAGCAAATTGCCGTTATACAAAGCATTAGTTTGTTAGTGAGGATAAGTAACTTTCTTGTTTGGTCTCTTTTTATCACCATGAAGATTAATTATTTATTAACGGACGGCTTTTTATGTTTTACTTTTTATAAACCTTTCGATGTATCCATCGTCATCAGTCACCAATGACTGGAACAATTAATCAATGGCATCCAGGGGCCATCTCATTCTACGCTACACAACACGGCTGCACTAACACCAATCAACCCAAGAGATTCATGTTCGTAAGTTTCACAGCATGTATATATATACATATGATGACCCCATAATTCCCAATCCATCATTAACTACCAGACTCCAACTTAGCACCGTCACCCATTCAGCCACCTTACCAATCACAAAATCACTCGGATTTACAATGAAACACTCATGTTCCCTCAATGACAGAAACAAACACCCAACCCCAAACCCAACCAGACAAAATACCTAAAACAACACTCTATTACAAAACGTCCTTGAAATGTACTCAGCCAATCAACCAAACTGTAAACAAAGAGATCTCTTGATCAAAACACGATCCACCCCAGAACTCCGATTGTTAACACAACCACAAGCAATAAAAATAATAAATAAATATTAATTAAATTTTTAATCTTCTATTATATACGTTAAAGAGGTTTTAAACAATAAAAATACTCCAAACAAATAATTAAAAGTAAGTTACTAAATTAATTTACTAACACTACCTCGCACAACACAGACAAAATTATAAGTCTAAAAACCTCGTACAACAAACAAAAACTTTCCCCTTCGCAACAGCTACACTAGACCAAAATTAGAGACCGGCCCAGACTCCACAATTACGTACCCTTAACAACCCGATACAACCAAATAACATCAAGGCGACATCATCATCGGTATTTTAGATCTCATCATCGTCAGCATTTCTAACAATCAACAATATTTCAACCCAAGTCGAAAGCAACAGTATTTTAAAATCCCATCATCGTCAGCATTTTAATATCAACCGATATTTAAAACCTAGACGAAATGACAGGATGTTACAATATCAAGCGATAACACAACACATGAGATCGGCGTGTGCAAAAACATGGCAAGCCACGTTTTATGCATCAATAACACCTTTTTACTAACAAAGCATATTTTATATTATATAAACTCTAACCGCGCTAATCCATTTTGAATTAGTATTATTATATCCAACAAGTGTACCTCTTTAAAATTAAAATAAATACAGAAAAGCTGTGGATAGTTCCACAGCATTAAAAAATAAAGTAAATCAGTGATAACAACTATAATTCCACCCACCACCAGTTAACGCTCCACTACTAACCTTAAACAAAGAAAAATCACGCCTCCTATAATGCACCCGTTAACAACCGTTCCTCACCTGCCATGGAAAGCAAAATCACAAATTCTGCCCGCTCCAAAACTGAATCCGTCGCCGAGTACGTGCGGGCTATGTCGATGCTTACATATTTCATACACTTCCATTCGATCCATCAAATTGTATTTTTCCATTGTGTGCATTACTGTTAGGTTTGTGTTCATATCTGTGGTTGTAAGATTGTACTTGAATAAATGGAGAGCGTAAATAGATTTGAAGACTGTGTTCTATATAAACAATTCACGATTCAGTGAACATGTGACAACAGGTGAAAAAACAGTCATTGAAAAGTGCATCACAAAAGGCACGACTCCTCCATGCCCACACCCAGCAGCAAAACGCTGACCGATGACGGATGAAACCCGAAACCGGTCTCCAATTCCAACACACTACAATTGTCAGTAAAAAGAAAGCCCCTACTCACTACACAAAACCCCAAACCTCCAACTCCAGCCATATCGCGTAAAATAAAGCCCTATGTTGTCAATAAAACTACAAACAGTGCCAACAAATTTGATTATGACAAAAGGCGAGGGAAACAAAACCAAAAATGGATTTTTTTTTCAATTTTACTCTATTATTAAATTAAGTTCCAATACACTGTCATCAGAAATACAATCATCCATCACGCTTCGGGATTGTATTTCATGTAAATACAATTACTTATTCGTACTTCGGGGAAGAAAACACAACAAAATTTCCAAGACGCAAAAAAACGCGTACACCACAGTACAGAAACATTATTGCGTACAAAATATCCATCAACAAACATGGTTCAAACAAAACAAACTCGTGATATAAATTCTATCATCGGTACTATTAAAATAAAATGAATATTTATGCGCGCGCATTCTCGTTACTCAAAATAAAAATCAATAAACATGTTCATCCACTACAACTGGGATCATGAATATCCCCACCCAACACAAAGTAGATCGACTAAAATTTTTATGGTGCACGCATTTGATTTAAACAAATAAAAGTACTGAAAGGGCGGAGTTGTATGAACAATTATGAAAAATTAAATTATTTGTTCATGCGGTGTACAAAATATGAAAAATAAATAAAACTAAATCTATTTATACTCAATTTTTTCTACATAATACACATGCATAGAATGGAATCCGTTCAAAACTACATAATTTAAAATTGCATTTTTCAAAACGGCATATTTAAAAACTGCATAAGGTACAAAACAGCATTTTTCAAAACAGCATATTTCAAAACGGTACAAGGTACGAAACGGCATAAGGTACAAAATTGCATTTTTCAACACTCCATAAGGGTTAAAATGTCATTTTTCAAAACGACATATTTGAAATCAAAACGGCATTTTTCAGCATTTTTCAAAACAGCATTTTCCAAACTAGCATTGTTCAAAACTGCATATTTCATAAGGCTGTTTTTAAAATGGCATTTTTCAAAATAGCATATTTCAAAACGGCATTTTTCAACACGGCATACATACTTCAAAACGGAATAGGAACAAAACGATATTTTTCAAAATAACATTTTCCAAAATTGCATTTTACAAAACTGCATACTTCAAACGGCATTTTTAAAACTGCACAAGATAGAATGAAATATTTTAATCGATTATGAATCTAGAATTATCTTTTCATTAATTTCTGGAATATGACCAACAGGTACTGTTATTTATTAACGGAACACGATGAAATTTGACATGAATTTAATTTTTGAAGGATTCTTGGATCTAATTCTAGGACAAAGCCAAATGAAAAGAAACTTGTCTATTTCTTGGTCGATTAAGATCAAATTTCACTTGTTCCTATGGTAGAGTTGAATTTACAAATGATTTTGAATAAAATTTATGAAATGAAATTGATTATGACAAATTTCTTCTACATGTTTTATATAAAAACTTCAGTAGGAATGTTATATGAAAGGTATTTACGTTCATTGGAATTACAAATTATTTGAAGATTTAGTATTCATTAATATACTCGTTCACCTAAATTTTTATACACTGCTTCGAAGTTCTAGTTAGTTACTACAATTGCATGGTCGTAGGGGATTATTCCATATTGGAATACATCTCATGCATATTAGTTTCAAGATATGTAGCGTTATTAACGTACGTCGCCACTACAATTTTTGGTTGAGGGTTTTTCCTATTTATGGTCCTGCCCAAGAAGTACATTTTTAAGAAATCACAACAATTTTATGTTTACCGTACCTATATAATATGGTGTATAGCATACGCTCATGTATATACTTATACATATGACACCTGGTATACATATATATTATGTTAAAAATGGTTTGTAATAGTTTTATTAATTTGATGTTACTTAGAAACAGTGGGCGAAATGCAACGGAAATACCTACTATAATGTATCGAATATTTCAGCAGCAACGAACATTAATATTTACTGCGTCTCAAACTTATAATAATTAATTGTCATTGATGCCGCATCCCAAAATTATTCAGTTTTTACCAACTTCCCTTAACCGAACAAAGTTAAATTCCCATCTTTCGCTATTTTTCGTTTGCAGTCGTGCATTATATTTTTTGTACTCGAATATTATTTGGTTGTTCTGTTTAAAAAAAATATAAAAGGCGTACCATCCTACAAAAAATTACCGATGAGATCTTTAAAGGTTTAACTTCCTTAAAAAACCTAGATATATTATTAAGGAAAAACACATAAACTTAATTTTAATTAAAAAAAAAGAATACAGCAAATATGGCTTTTTGAAAGCAGTTGCTGGAAATATATCATTTTAGTATGTAATTAGTATTAAGTTAAAATTTATTTAACACATGTATGTATTAAAGAGAATTTAAATAAACGATAAATGTCGTTATGAAAACAGTCGCTTTGTATCTATGCCGTTTCGAAAAAAGAAATTTTGAAAAATGCCGTTTTAAAAAATGCCATTTTGTGAAATGACGTTTTGCAAAATGCCGTTTGAAAAAATGCAGTTAATGCCGTTTTTAAAAATTCCGTTTTAAAATATACAAATTCGACCGGGATCCGCATTGAATGACCAAACAGGAAAGGAAAATCGAAGACGTAAAGTTTGTATGTTTATACATATCGTCGTTAGTGTGTATTGCGTTTTCAGTTTTTTACAGAAGGCGAAAAATCCTTTTGAATTTACTCTAGGTTAGGTTAGGTTATTTTAGAGTGGCTACTATTGCACACTTAGGCCAATAGTGGCCCATTGTGATACCACAGGATCCTATGTCTACTTTACTCCCGTTGAAACCTTCCAGAGCTACTTATGTAGCGTAAAATATCTCGGACTCCGCAGTCTGCGAGCTCCAAAAGGCGGTCCATACCGTACACACCTAAGTACTTATGCCTTCTGTTTGATAGTGTCAGACACGAGCATAGGAAGTGATCTGAAGTCTCTTCCTCCTCTTCGTCCATACAACTTCTGCAAAAGTCATTCGTCTATAGACCCAGCCTTTTCGCATGTTTCCCAAAAAAACATTATCCTATCAGTATCCCTACGACCAATCCTACCTCTCGTTTTCCCAGGGATACTAGTGCCTTTGAGCGCCGCAAGTTCAGTTTTGGCCAAACCTGCTTTGCTACTCTGCACGTGAGAGTGTTGGTCCACCTCTCATTTGTCGAGGCGATTGCCTTTTTACTGAGCGCCAAGTTACGCTTCAACCATGTCACGCTCCTACCTTGCCGTCTAGCTTAGAGCCGTTCGTGAAAAATTGCACTGCCTCGTTTTCCAGTATTCCCTCGAAAGACAGATGGTCCGGAAACCTTTATCGAAGCACAACGTTGGTTTAATATAATCTAGACTCACCAGTTCTTCCCTTAGCGATCTAACTATCGTCGAGTGCCCCGCCTGAAGACACTTCCACTGAGAGACAGCCGAGAGTCTCGTAGCCACATCTGCCATCTGCATACCAAAAAATTCAATTGGAATAAGGTGGAACATAACCTCTAAAGCACGTGTAGGTGTTGTCCTAAGCGCCCCGCTTATAAGCATGCAGGCCGTTCTTTGCAGCTTCTCCATCATCCCCATATATGTTACCTTATCCAGAGCTGGCCACCACACGCCCACCCCGTACATCAGCACAGGTCTTACCACTGCGGTATAGAGCCAGTGTACCAGCTCTGGTTTCAAAAACCATTTCTTACCTCTGGCGGTCCTACACGTGTAAATAGCTACATTAGCCATATTCACCCTTTCCATAAGGTTAGGTTTCCAGCTGAGCTTACTGTCCAATATTATGCTCAAAAATCTCGCTCTGCCAACAAAAGCCAATCTAATGGCGTGGTAGGAGGGCTAACTACCGGAATTTAATATTTCTTAGTAAATAATACCAGCTCCATCTTGGAAGGGTTGACCTCTAATCCACATTTGCTGGCCCATTTCGTAACGATCAGGGCTGCATTCTGCATAACATCCGTAATCCTATCCAGATATTTACCTGAGATAGCTATCGCTACATCATGTGCAAACGCGACACCCCTGTTGCGTCTCTCTCCTGTTCCAACAGCAATCCATTCATCATTACGGGGCATTACACCTCCCTGCGGGGTCCCTCTAACCACCCGTCTTCTAATGGTGGCCTACTCCAGTTCCGAGGTAATAATCCTGCTTATGATCATCTGGTTTGTCAATCTACTTATAGGGTAGTTCACCTTCAAAAAAGAGAATCCTTCCACGATCGCCCCAATTTTTACATTATTAAAGGCACCCTCAATGTCCAGAAATACTACCATATAAAACTCTTGCGAGTAAATTGACTTCTCAATCGTGCGTACTAGATCGTGCAAAACTGTGTCTACCGACTTTCTCTTACAGTACGCATGCTGCGTCATTGCCCAATTTCTTGGCTCAATTTTTGTTCGAATAACTATTTCTACCAGCCTTTCCAAGGTTTTCAACAGAAACGATGATAGAGTTAAACACCTCAAGTCCTTTGTACAAGCAAGTGAGCTCTTTCTCGATTTCAGTATAAAGACTACTCTGACCTCCTTCCATTTATTAGGAATATAGACCAGTTCCAGACATGCCCTGAAGAGAAAATCCAGCCAGGAGAGCTTGACTGCCTAGTCCTTTTGATCTCTGCTGGTACAATCCGATCCGGGCCCGCCGAATTACAAGACTTAAAACCATTCAGCGCCTACAGGATTCGTTCCCTGTCCACGATGCCTTTCATACCTATTGAAGGTGTTCCTCGATGAGCTCCAGGCTCCATCGTGTCATCAAAGCTTCCCGGAAAATGAGTATCCATGAGAAGTTCCAATGATTCCGCACTTGAAGTTGGGGCACGCAGCATTAATTGAAAGATAGCATGCCTTTGACAATATCAACCATGCAATCTAATTCTTCTACTGTCGCCGGAAGTCCAGGGACCTCGAGCGGTAATAATTCCTCCAACACCTATCCATATTTGTTCCAGTTTGTCTTTTTGGGATTCCTGAAGGCTTTCCGAATAACAGGTTTAACGTTGAGATTATATGTTACATATCGGTGATCAGAGAATAAGTGCTCCCTCGCCACTCTCCACCCCTTGATCATATGAAAAATTGTTTCTGACGCAAAGCTCACATCTAAAACCTCCTGTCGATTTTTAACAGTTCCCCCAGGTTATCCGACGGAACCTCCTTCTTGTGATCCATATAGGCTGAGACTAGCTATAATTTTTCACAGTCAACCTCAAGGCTCACCGCTGTAAAACCCCCTCTACTAAATTGAGGAAGAAGAAAAATATTCAAACTACTTTTCACTAAAATACACGATCTGATCTTCTCGGAGTTACTTGAGTATAATAATTTATACTCGTTCGTTCTGAGACCACAAATCCTGTTATTGTTAATCCAAGGTTCTTCGATTAACACCAAGCCCTCATCTGACTTACTCAGTCTGTGAACGGGAGCTGCCGAGGCAGCTTTTGTGTGATGGAGGTTTATTTGTACAATCATTGAGATCTGCCTTACTCACCTCTTCCTGCACTCCCTGCATCGGGATAGGGCCATCTGGCTCGTTGCTTCGGACGCCATCCGCCTCTCGTCGAGAGTTCGACAGGATGTTCTCATCAGACTCAAGAGAGAGGAGTCTACCTGGAACTTAAACTAGGGAGCAAGTCAAACAATGGCGATAATGACGATAATGTAATAAAATGCATTTGACGAATTTTGTAGATACACACTATTGCATAGTTACCTACGATCTACAAATTCGACCAACGAAAAATGCGTCTCTCAAGGCCAAATTGCGGTACTCTTATAATAAATAAATACATTTTATGCAAATATAATATAATTTAAGCAAAAAAGAACTTCTCTGATTATGAAACTATACAATTAATAAACAAACAGAAGGGAGCCAAACTGTAAATGCAAATATTCAAGAATAGCCTAATCGAAAACACAAGCCAAATCCAATCTACTAGCGTAAAACCAATGTGCAAGAACTCAAATCAAGAATGCTAACGAATGGAAAAACATTCCACGTAACAAATTTAATCGAGGCAAAATACACAATACTTCGTGTATTTTGCCTCGATTAAATTTGTTACGTGGAATGTTTTTCCAATTTCATTCAAACACATGAGGTCAACGACTATAGAGAAGTCATTAATTATTATGAGTATATAGAGATTATGAACCGCTTGAAGCAACCACAGCCAATGGTCAAACTTGAACTAGATCCATCCGAAAGCTTTTTGAAAAAGGGAGAAGTTCGTCCAATATATAAACTAAAGCACCTCATATAGAGACGCATAACTGTTGAATAACCAAAGAAAAGGTCCGGACCAGTACAGTGTTTAAACTGCCAAGAATATGGTCACTCAAGGACTTATTGCAAGTTGATTTCAGTGAGCTTTGTATGCGGGGAGCTACACCAAACAAAAAGTTGCGACAAAGCGTACGAACAAAGAGTTCGACAAAGAAAGCTTAGTCATCGCTTCAATATGTTGTCCTCCAAATAATAACGTTTCGGCAACGTTGGGTTAACGTTTTATGGTCACCGGCGATTTTAACTCCAAACATATCTACTGGGATCCAAGACTGATTACTCCAAGGGGACGTCCATTAATGAATGTGATTCAAGAAAACCACTAGGATGTCGCGTCGTGTGGCCATCCAACTAATTGGCCTACTGATAGATAGTAAAAAAATCCATGACGTCCTTGATTTTGCAGTCACAATTAAAATAAACCGAAAAATAATCCCAGCTAAAGTACTTTTGGAATTATCTTCTAACGACTCTTCGGTCTTACTACATTACTGGGCTGACCAAAAGCCATGTTCTTCAAACAACTATCTAACGAACACCTTCACTAACTGGTTGAAAATCAATATGTACATCTGTTCACATATCGACCTAAAGTCTACACTGCAGACGGCTAACGATATAAACATTGTTATGGAAAACTTTAATGATTTACTGGTCAACCCAGCTATTTCAGCCTCGGCAAAACTTAAGAACAAATATACAAGACATACATCCGCTGAAATAGAAAAAATATTAACAGAGAAACGTCGCTTAAGACGCATCTGGCAAATTAATCGAACGCCAGATGCTAAACACAATTTTAATCAGGCAAAAAAAACTGCAAAGCCTACTACAAAAAACAAGATGGATTATAAGCAAAACTGTCTTTAGGTATTATCTGCCCATTCGAACACAAACTATTCATTTGGAAGGCGACTAAATACCTTAAACGACCTCAGCAACCAACCTCGCCAATTCGTCTTTCTAACGGTGAATAGGCTAGAAGTGACGAGGAAAAAACTAAAGCCCTTGCTGATCACCTTGAAAGTGTATTCACTCCAAACCTTGGATTATCGGTGGTTCAAACAGAAAAGGTAGCAATCAGACCGGAGAGGAAATTTAAGTAAAAAAACCACTAGTACAGTGGTATTTAAAAGTATTTGCAAATCAAATTCAATTAAAGAAAGTCCCTGGGTATTGTGGCGGCTAGTTAATTTATTCTGCCTATTCAAGTTTGGACTTTGCCGGAGCAACACGCCGCCGCAGCATCATCACTCACCAGCAATAAAAAATTAATTTTATAAATAAAATATATTTTTAAATAAAAATTAATTAAAGTGTTTTATTTAAATATTATTATTAAAATTTATAAAGTGCTACGCATCGTACACAATATTTGGTGACCCGCGACGACGGTTTTTACCGTATCAGGTGAGTGATTTTTTTATACATGTAAAGTGAAATAAAGTTTTTTATATTAAAACAAAGTGCATGTTGTTTTATTTTTAATAAATTTTAAATTAATAAGACGAGTTTTGTGATATAGTGGCCCAAGCCCCCACCCATGGTAAGCGCACTATATTTACAAATCGTTCATATCCCCTGGTCGATTTTTAGAAAGCACGTGTCCATCCCGACACAAATTCTAGAAATTCTTTCAATTTTTCTATAGTGAACCGAAATTAAAAAAATCGCGTGTGCGCGTGTGCAGAATATTTTTACAAGTGCGACAAAATGTTTTTATAGTCCTAGTGTTCAGTCGGTCAAAAATGATAAAAAATGTCATAATATTTTTTATTACGTTTTGCCATAAAACGCACTCATTTATCACAAAAAAACCAAGAAATTTTTTGATTCTAACTGTCAAAGTTTTTGTATATTTACCTAATTTGTTTAAAAAAAATTATTATGATGAGAGGTTACTAGGGTAACATTTATGTGATCTTCACACATTAAATTGTTATCAATTCAACGTAAATTAATATTTAAACGAACAGCAAGAAACACTTGAAAACTGTGTTCATATTTACGATTATCATGAAAGTTTTTAAAGCACTGTTTTGCATTTAGGTGGAATAAAAAATAGTTATGTGTATAGTTTTTGCGGTATTAATTGTTGGATTCATCTTGCCGAAAAATACCTCTAGATAATCATTTTATTTCGTTAGAACGTAGAATTATTACGTCTTTTTATATGGTTGCAATTTTATTTTCCAGTTGTTCGAGACGATTGTGTTAATTCGCTAATTGTAAGGTACATATACGTAATGGCTGTCGTTCGTCGCCTTTAAAATGGGAATTAAATTATTTGTTATGACAAGTGTATTTTGACGTACAAAACTAATTTACAATTTTATTTCAAATTGATTGTTCACTTGGTTTTGACATGAAATTATACGGAGTGAAGTTAGGGTCGCAAAAAATATCATGATAATTTTTATCATTTTGGTCGGACTGAACAACTCGGTGTGTTAAAATTTTATTTTATCGAAATAGTATAAAAAAACCGTTTCATTTTTCATTTTCAAACATGAAAAATAACGGGGACAACAAAGACGATGTACATGATGATGCAAATCGTCAGTAACAGGTACCACCCCAGCCTGAACTAGCCACGTCAAAACATTTGACGCGGCTACCAGGATTCTGGGAGAATAACCCGAAGACGCGAACAAGATCACCAGCGACAGACACAACTTTGCGCACACAGTGTTTTCCCTATCGGAAGCACAAGCGAAGAAGGTCGAGTACATTCTACAAGACCCTCCAGTTGAGAACAAGTACGACGTGCTCAAGAAAAGGGTAATCGATCGCTACTCAATCTCTGAGAAGCGTAGATTAGAAACCATCTTAAGCAAAGTCGAGTATGGTGGTGAGAAACCTTCGGATGTATTACACCGAATCCAAACGTTGGTCGGTAAAAACTTCACTGTCAACGTCATTACAAGACTATGGATCAGGCAACTCCCTGATTTCATACAAACAGCATTGATCCCTCAACATGAAAAACCAGAAGAGGATCTTGCTGTCATCGTCGATAAATTACATGATATCATTGGCACGCGAACTCAGAGCTTGAGTTCAATCAAACGCGAAACGCGAAAATCAAGCTCAGATACACGCACCAAACTCTAGCTTTAGCCGAATTGAAAACACGCTAAAACAAATTAGCACCCAACTAGAAAGCTAGAGAGAACTTCACACACTCAGCGACAACCTTCGCGTTCTCAATCACCTTGGAGACGAACACCGTCTAAAGTTAGAAATCAAACACCGCAATCACTCCAGGGGAACTTTACAAAATCAACCAATAAACACTCATCAAGATACCAATTCCCACGCAACTGGTGTTGGTATCACACAAGATTTGGTAACGCTGCAGAGAAATGTATAGCACCAAGCACTTTTGCTACACAGCAAACGGGATCCGCAAATACCGCATCCCCAAACGAGTACGTCTTAAGGTCGTAGCGGCAGACCTAAGACAACCGCAGCGCAGCCGCCTCTTTCTACGGGATTCGGTGAATCAAATCACATTTCTGATTGATACCGGCGCTGACTCAAGCGTAATCCCGTACTACAAATACTATCGCTGCGGAACAAATCGCAATCCCGATTTAGTTCTGTCAGTAGCAAATGGTATCACAATAAATACTTTTGGTATAAAATTACTAAACGTTGACATCGGATTAAGGCGTTCATTCACACACATCTTCATCCTCGCTAATGTCAACCGCCCTATCATAGGCGCGGATTTCTTAAAGAAATTCGGTGTTTTAGTGGATCTGCAAAATCAAAAATTGATAGATCCATCCACTAAACTATCAATCAACGCAACATCAGCACGCGTTGATACACCATCACCATTGCATTACACAATTAACAATGGCTATGGAGCACTGCTAACAAAATTCCCTTCTTTAACAGCTCCACCAAACTACAACGCTCCGATAATACACAACGTAGTACACCACATTATGACTACAGGACATTTACCATTTTCAAGGCCAAGAAGGCTGTATCAAATTCGCCACAAAGCAGCTTTCCTAGAATTCCAACATATGGTGGAACTAGGAATCTGCCGACCTTCTTCATCAGCAATATCTTGTCCATTGCACATGGTGAAGAAGAAGGATAACGATTGGAGACCATGTGGGGACTACAGAAGGATTAACACAGTCACAATACCTGACCGTTATCCTATTTCCAACATACAAAATTTCTCAAAAGTCGACCTCGTCAGAGCGTACCATCTCATTCCAATTGATCCTGACGACGTTCACAAAACTACTATTACCACACCATTTGGCCTATTCGAATTCACTCGAATGCCATTTGGACTCAGAAATGCTGCATAAACAATTCAGCGTTTCATCAACGAAATCATGAGAGATCTCGATTTCGGTTTTGTATATATCGACGACATTCTCGTAGCCTCAAAAGACGAGAAACAACACATACAACAATTGGGACAACTTTTCCAAAAGTTATCAAATTACGGTGGTAACATTGACACCGTAAAATGTGTGTTTGGGACGAATAATCTTGATTTTCTCAGTCACGAGATTACACCTAATGGCATTCTGCCGTCCGAAAGACGAATTAATGCAATTAGAGAATTCCCAGCACCTCAAAACGTGAAACAAATTCAACAATTCATCGGTATAGTAAACTACCACCACCGATTTATACCAAAACTTGCAGAAGTACTTGCCTATTCATACAGCCCTATTCATACGCATTTGGGAAGTCTTCTCAAAAAACCCAAAACGCATCAGAATTTTTCTTAGTGTGAAGAATGTCAAAACGCATTCCTTCAGCTCAAGACCAGCTTGGATTGCTCTTTTCGCGCATCCGCTAAATGCAACCAAATATAGTATCACTACTGATGCATCCAATACCGCAATAGGGTCTTACAGCAATTCAATAATAAAACATGCAAACCTCTTGGATTTTTCTCCAAGAAATTATCAGATGCCGAAAGGAAATATTCCGCATTTGACTGTGAACTGCTTGCAATTTTCCAAGCAATAAAACATTTTCGATACTTTGTCGAAGGTCGGGAATTTACCATATTCACCGACCACAAACCGCTTACTAGAGCAATTACCTCTAAAGCGGAACGAAATCCAAGGCAAGCACGCCATTTAGATTATGTCTCTCAATTTACGACAGACATACAACACATTCAAGGCAAAGACAATGTGGTCGCCGATACACTATCTCGGTCTTCCGACCTCGAGCTTGCCTTCGCAGCTACTCGCTACGATATCACAACGAACTACAAGACATACTCTCTAGTTCTACAAATCGGGTCACTTCCAAATGGAAATTAGATAAATTCGCATTAGCCGATTTGACAATTTACTGTGAAATATCTACAGATAACAATCGCTCGTACATTCCAGAGTTATTGCGTCGAATAATTTTCGACACTCTGCACAATATTTCACACCCAAGTGTACGAGCAACTCGCAAACTCGTCACTTCAAGGTATTTTTGGCCCAGTATGAATAAAGCTGTAACCCTTTGGGCAAAATCTTGTTTATCCTGCCAAAAATGCAAAGTATAAAGATATACCAAATCATTTCACGGGAAATTTTTCAAATTCCATCAGGTAGATTTGAACATATCCATTTAGATATTGTTGGGCCACTTCCACCATCTAATGGATTTACATACATCTTAACCTGCGTTGATCGTTTTACGCGTTGGCCAGAAGTCTACTGCATTAAATACATTTCCGCATCAACAATTGCAAAAACGGTCGTCGAAAACTACATTTCTATATTCGGCATTCCGGTCAACATTGCGACCGATCAAGGCACACAGTTCGAATCTAAACTATTCGCTGAGCTTATGTAACTCTTAGCCTCACATCGAATACGAACAACTGCCTATCATCCACAAGCAAACGGTATGGTTGAGCGCTTCCACTGCCAACTTAAAACAGCTCTCAAAGGCCGTGCAAATACCGTCAACTGTTGCTCAGATATCCCAATACAATTTCTTCAATAACATTTATAATTTCAGTTAAATGTTTTTAGGCTACAGTACAATGCATTTGTAATGACTGCAAAATGCTTTTAGGGCAGACCATGGTGCGAGTTAAACTCCTCCCCTACCTAACTGTTGGGAATCCGAGCAACAGTCAAAGGTAACCCAAAATGTTCACCAGTAGAACTGGTGTACGGTCAAACGATTAACTTACCTGGGGAATTCTTTGTGGAACATCCACTTACGTCCCAAACCACCACTGACACAGTGATACATCACTGCTCTCCACGATGAACAAACTCATCTCAACGAACACGCGCAAAACAAATCAAAATGACGTATTCGTACCAAAGTCACTGCAAACCTGTGACTACGTTTTCCTACGAATAGATAAAGTTCGAACAGGCCTCACACCACCTTATGAGGGCCCATACAAAGTGATGCGGCGACTTCGTAAGCACTTTGTATTACAAATCAGAGATAAACAACAATATGTCTCTATTGATGGACTCAAACCAGTCTATGGAATACTGAGTTCACCCAATCAAATATCGGGAGTAAAGAAAACTGTCCGCATTTTCGGATAACATATACTCCACCGAACTCAAACACTAAACTTAAAACCCAATCAAAAACGCTGGTGAAGACAATCTACTGTGGGGAAAAAGTAGTAAGACTTTTTAATTTAAATTTCGCGCGGAAAACCATTCGTCGAAATATTTATTTTTCTATGTTGGTATGACTGCCAGTGACATCTGTGCCAAATGTCACATCAAAATAATCATTAGTGTTTAGTATACGCTTGTCTTTCTGAAGTACAAAAAGTGCATTCGGCGATTTTTACAATGAGTGAAATTACTCAACAAAGAAGTTCTATTAAATTTTGTGTGCGGAATCAATTTTGTGGTGCCGAAACGTTCAGAATGTTGCAAATTGTTGCCAAAGCCATGTAAGCCAAAGCCGAAAAAACCACGTCAAAGCAAGTCAAAAATCAAGGTGATGTTGACAGTTTTCGATTATCGAGATGTGATGCACTCCAAATTCCATCCGACCGGCCAAACTGTCAACAAGGAATACAACTGTCAACAAGAAAAGAGACCGGAACTATGGGTCGACAACTCTTGGATTTTGCACCACGATAATGTACCTTCTCATACTGCATTGGTTTTAGTTGTTTTTTTCGCCAAAAATTCCACCCATAGTCAATTGAAGACATTAAACGTGGATCACTACGCGCATTGGAGGCTATTCCGGAAATTGACTTTAACAACTGTTTCGAGGATTGGAAAAAACGTTGGCACAATTGTATTGAGGCCGAGGGTGATTACTTTGGGGGGGGGGCGAAATAGATTTGGAGAAATAAATAAAGAATTTTAAAATTATGAACAAAGTCTTACTATTTTTTGCCCACAGTATTATTTCTTATAACGATCATACATCGTCACAATGATATATTTCTATCATCAATCAGGATCACTCTGGTAAACCATTTACATCATCTCTACCAGCGATCATACATCACACTACAACTAAAATTCATCCACTAACGTCAATGGATACAGAACCCGCGTGGGGAAACTCACTGCCCGGTGGGTGATGTAGCGGCTAGTTTTTTCAACCATAAGAAACCCCGCACAATTAATTCTCAACGGATAATTCTCCGTATACAAAATTCTTTATAAATGAACAACTCTCCATATAAAGAATTATTCCGAAATATACAACAATCTTGTATACGCAATCTGTACATAACAACTTGTACATAGATAATCGTACAACAACACTTGTACATAACGAAATTTGTGTAAGCAAATTATGATTGAAAAATTATATTTTGGTTACACAACAATTTCATGATAATACCTCTATAATCAAATCATTTAGAGATGCATAAACATCGTATTGATTTTGCAAAACCAAAGACATGTAAGACGCACTTATACACCACCATGCCATCGCATAAGAGATGGCATGGCAAACGTTTATGTTTAATACTACATATTCGTAAACGAGTGCACCAAAATATTTTAGTGCATGTAAGTAACATCAATTTTAAAACAAAAACTAGAAATTCCGTTTTTGGATTTCTGAGTTTTTTTGGGATATCGGCAAGAAGATGAAAACTAAAAATTTATTCTGCCTATTCAATTTTGGACTTTGCCGGAGCAACCCGCCGCCGCAGCATCATCACCAGCAACAAAAAATTAATTTTATAAATAAAATATATTTTTAAATATAAAATTAATTAAAGTGTTTTATTTAAATATTATTATTACAATTTATAAAGTGCTACGCATCGTACACAATAGTATGATCGCATTACAGGTGAAACACTTAAAGAACTGGCAAGGATCATACCAAAGTCTCGTCATAAGACGACTACCAATCATCTCGACAGTATTCGAAAAAACTATTATCGAAAATATTAAACGGAACTACGAAATATCATCCCTAATCATCAATTTGGTTTCAGAGTCGAGCACGGAACCATTAAGTAAGTGCACCGAGTAGCTACAGAAATAAGGACAGCATACGAAGAGAAAAATACTGCTCCGCCGTATTCGATAAAGGTTGGCACGAGGGTCTGCTTCGTAAAATTAATTTGAAATTGCCAGAAATTTACCAACTTATGAAGTCGTATTAGTCAAATCGCAGATATTATGACAAATACAAGAACTTTAAATTGGGCAAGAAAAACATTCTTGCTGCAGTACCACAAGGTAGAGCGCTTGGCCCAACGTTATATTTAATTTTTACTTTAGATCTACCAACATCTTTGCAAATTATAACGTTTACTTTCGCAGATGATAAGGCAACTGCATGAAGCCATAAAAATCCACAAACGGCGTCCGAAACTCTGCAACAATATATTTATGACATCGAAATATGGCTAAAGAAATCGACCGACGTAATATTCATATTAAATAAGCTTACTTGTCCGCCTGTCACAATGAACGGAATACAAATCCTACATATTGATGTGAAACAAGACCATATCAAATTAAATGTTAATAAAATGCACTGGTTGATGGGCAAATATTCAATCATTGAACTAGAATACAAACTTCTTCTGTATAACCATAAAAATAGAATATATAAATAGAATGAATGTAAGCAACTGTCAAGCGTCACAAATTCGGAGAGGAAAAGAGTAAACGTATAAATCAACAGGGTCGTATTTTGATTTTTTTTTTCGACCGAATGCAACGAAGTTAGGAAGTTAAAATTAAAAAATCTATGTAAATTGAATTATATTTTTATTCATTAGTATATTGTAGGTTTAAACCTGTGTATATCCAAATAGTTATTGGTCCTATTTAACTTAATATTGTTTTCATTGGCGCCAAAATTAGTCGTTGGCTCGTTTACCAACAAGGGAATAACTCGTTTTTAAAAATGTTTACCGATTCTCTTTTGTCTGTGGCATACAATAATTATTTTCAAAATGTAACGAACAAATAATCGAATTTTTACACATTTTTAAATTTTACATCTTCTACATCGAAGCCAATTGAGTTTAACCATTGCTTTTCTAATTCCTCACATTAACCTTATCCTAAAAAAACATTTGTTTGTGTTTTTCATATAATTTCAGTTAAAACTAATAATTATGCTATTCAAAAATAAAAGTGATTATGAAAATAAAATCACATAGTACATGAAACCATCAACACCATCTTTTCGAACCATAGTAATACGAAAAATGCAGCACTGGTAATAAAACATGTTTACAAAAGGAAAAAACCCAGCAACAACAACCAAAACTTTTTAATTAGTTTTTTCTAATTTCTTAATTAAAATAAGAATATTTTTACCACAAATCACTTTCTTTTTAACATAATTTACATTTTATTTTATACAAACACTTGGTTTTCAAGTTTTTAACTTACCGATATGAAATTCCTTTTTGTAAGTTTCTAGGCGTGTTTTGGCAGCCATTCACTAGACACTTCACTATAATTTTAATTTTTATTAACAAATGATGCACTACTACACAATCCACTAACTAGTTCATAATATTTTAATTAATAATTTTAATATTTTTTAACTGCGGAAAATGTTACTATCACTCTGAACAAAAACAAATACTAGTTTGGATGGTTTTTTGTTTGAGATATGAGACCGCCATATACATTTTTTATATAACCATCCTGCTCTGGCTTGTGACACATGAAATAGCAAATTTTATATGGGAAAATCTTTACATTCATTTTATAGTATATAATTCTATGTGTATAACACAATGATTGTTATACAATGATTAAACCAATTTGGTCGTATCCCAAGTATTAATCATCACCGACTTTTGTCAGCAAAAGTGTCCGAAATATTTAAATATTTCCTATGAACGTTGTCGCTAAAAGTCGGACAAATGATGAATTTGAGTAAACAAAAACATGTGCATGTGTGAGTGCGCACGTGCTTTAAAAGAAGCGAGACTTGTACATTAAATATTATGGCGCCATTATATTTTGTAAGGGAAATAAAACAGAAAAATATGTTAGATAATTTAAAAAAAAATTTGTTTGAAATTTATTTTTTAATATATAATTTAATATTTAGCATTACAATACAAATTTTACAACAGAAATTATTATTTACTTTTGGAACGATTTATTTTAAAAAGTCATAACACTATTGAAAAATTTTCATTATTCACTATATTTTAAAATAACAATAAAATTTTCACTTCACAAAAATTATGTCGTACTTAATGGCGTCACAAACCATACTGTGTTTTTATATACATTATTCTATTCTCAACAACACACGAATACACTATAAGCCCAGAATGTCCAACTTTTCCGACTTTTACGTGATATTTTCGGAAAAAATCTAGAACATTAATATTTCTTTCCCAAGTATAACAAAACTGAAAAGTTGAACCGGTAAGGCACTGTTTTCCGGTTTTTGGTATAAAAACTCGGAAATGATGATTTTTTGTTATTGTTGTTTATTAATAAACACATATAGATTTTTCTTGTTGAGTTGAGGTGAGACGCCATTACGGTTGTTTGTGTGTACGTTCTATGTACTCGTATATAAAATTTTCATTAAAGTTTATATTTTTAACGTTTTAGATCTAAATCTGTGAGGTTTTATATTTTAAATTATTATAAATTATTAATTTTAAATTATTAAAAGTTTTAAATTTTGTTGTTAAATGTGAGGTTATGCGTTCCCATTATTTGTTTACATAGGCTGCCAGCGAATATCAGGGTAATCGTTTACCATTTTTAAATAATTATTTACACTTAAACAAAGCTTAGCTTTACTAACCTACAACCTATAGTTTCAATTTATTTTTTATTTCAACAACTAGAAAATGTCGAAACGAACCCAACAAAGGCGAATAAAATTGGAACAGCAAAGGAAACATCAAAAGTCAAAGCCGACACTCAACCCGAATTTTTGAATCCTTTAATGTTTATTGAGGAGCATCTAGAATCAACCGAAAATCAATTTTCCATCTCTTTAGGGGTCGATTAATTAAATTTAATTAGTCTGTAATTTACAACTGTGATTGTATTAATTTAAGATATTTCCGATTTTTCAAAAAACGCATAAGTTAAGTGTTTTTTCATTTTTTCATATTATTTATATTTTTCCAATATAAATTTTAAGTATATAAACATATATACATACATATATATTTGAAATGTATTTTTTAACTTTTAGCTTTTAAAAGTGCAGAGTTCTAGATTTCCTATGTAGTTTATTGTTGTGTATTGTTTGTGCGACAATGGGTTTTTCAATTCTGTTGGTGTGTGTTGTTACTCTCGCTAACATTTTTGGTTGTGTTGAACAAAGATTATTTTTCGTATTTTTTCTCATTTGTTTTGTATTCATACATTATATTTTGTACTCGTACATTATATTTTGCTAAGTATTGTAAGCATGTTTTGGTGATCGAATGATCTACCTTTTATTTTGTACATATTCACTCATATGTACAGGCAATACCAATACAATTGTATTGTATTGGTATTGGTACAGGTAATAATTGATAAACCAGGGCCTATGTGTGTGTATATGGCCGCCTCGCAATGTATAGACTTTGAATGTTAGTACGTAAAACGTAAACTTGAGAAGAAACTTTCATACGGATGATATGGAATTTTTTTTTGAAGTTTTTTCGCGTTACTTGATTCTATCTTGTAGATGCGGTGGAAAAATGAATTTTCATTCGCCTGAGCATGAACTTTGTTTGTTTACGAGTATCTTTGGTTTTGCTGAACTGTTTTTTATTTTTAGGTTAATTTTCGTTTAGAAATGTACCATCTTCCGTGGTGGTATCTTTGATTTGATGATCATCGTATAATATTTATAGATTGTGGTTGGAGTGTACGCTTGAAGAATGGTACTTTCGTTCGTCATCCACTCTACGTGCATACACATAGATTTTGCTCTGTATATTGTACGGTGATCGTCGGATTAGGGATGTCCTAGTGGAGAATGATGAAGTTCTGAATAGGGAATGACTTGGAAGTAAAAGGTATAGTTTATCGGGATTGAGGATGGATGGGTATAGTTTATGTGCACGCCGCATGCGAAATATGGATGGGTAGAGTCTGGGAGGATCTTGACAGAAGGGAATTTCCATGGCATTTTTATGACGATGGCGACCGTGTTTTTGTTCGCCTTCTACTCGGCTATATTTTTATTTCAAAGATTGGCTGATTTTGATTATTATTATTATTTTGATTATTATTTATTGGATTTTAGTGTAGAGTTATCGAGGTTTATCAGATGTGCACTATTAATACTATTATTCATTGCAGTTCCTGATTAAGCTAATTTATTTAGTTCTAATGAAGTTTTTTGATTACAGAATATCTTTGAAGCTGTACTACTTTTTCATTAAAAATTAATTGGTTGTAATTAGTAGTAATAGTTCCTTCTATTCTTTTAACTAGTTGATAATTACTATTCAAATTATTGATTTAGTTTATTTGGGAATTTATTATATTAATACTATCCTTTATAGTTGGTTTCTTTTATAATTTCCTGATTAGAGAGTTAACAATACTGAGTTTTATTGAATTTAATATAATTTAATTGTATATTTAGGATTTAATTCGTTTCACGTCAATGGGTTTATAAAACTATTTTAATTGATCAAACGAATATGATTGTATGGAAAATTGAGGTATCGGAGGAGGCAAATTTATAAAGTTGCATAACAGCGGTGTTGCCTGATTCCTGTTTATATTAAATTTTAGTTCTAATTAATATTTTTTAGGAAGCATGCAATTTTCATGACTTTTGTGGAAGTAGTCAAGGTAGGCATCACTCGCTATAACCGGGTTTGCTAATGAATTTGATGTTTCAGTGGTTGTTGGAATTTTTGAAATTATAAATGGCTTGGAGACAACAGAATAAAATTTAAATGCAGACAAATATTGCTGTATTTAGATAGTTTTTGTATTTTCGGGGTTCATGGCACTTCTTTAATTGAATTATTTTCTAGGTTGAACGGGAGACTATAAATTGGTAAATGTTTTGGTTAGCTTGTTCTAAGTTGGATAAATAGTTATTGCTGGTTATCAATTATATGGGTGGAGGAAATGGTTAATCACTCATAATAATGAAGTTTTATTTCAGGAAATTTACCAACTAAAATTTTTTAGGATCTTGATTGCTGATTATTTATATTCAGGAAACAAAAATTATTGTGTCGTCTTGTGCTTGTGCTTTACTAACTATTGACTACTTAGGTGTCTGCAACCGGGTCACGTCTATCATATCTAATAACCTTTCCTATCTCTCCGTATTGTTATATGTGTAAGGGGTGTACGGTAGGCCCGGCGTATCCGGGATCCTTGCTTAGTCTTGGCTGTACATCCTAATCAATCAATCAATAAATTTAAAATTCACCTACAATTTTGATAGAATATTTACTATCGCAAAATGTTCAAATACCTAACAGTAGGAATTAGATAATTATTAAATAGATTTTCTTAATTTTCTCGGATATCGTATGAGTTTCACTTAGATAGGTTATTGTTTTGTACTCTTAATCTTATTTAAATGGAAAAGAAAAATTTGTTCATTGCTTATTCCGGAGCAAATAGTTAATCTAATTTATGATTGGTGCTGATTAATGACTAATATTGGGGTGTGATAATATTTTAAAAATGGATTGGAATAATAAAATTAATTTAATCTGGATTTAGGAAAGGATTCCGGAATTAATAGTATCTATGCATCTCAATTTAATAACCAATTTAATTTCTTGGGCATTGGTGTTTGGGAAGCAGTTTTGTTGGTTAAACTTTCGAATATTGTAAAGTGAAGTGGTAGTCATTAATCTTAAGTTAATCTACAGGAAATATTTTGGAAGGCGACCCAGTTATTAACTATTTAAATTTAGTATTTAGTTATAATAAGTTATTATAAGTTAAACAGTTTACTTATTCTTGGTAAAGCAGTTAATCTATTTTAAGAGTGGTGCTGGTTAGATACGGATACTCCGGGTGTTAGTGTTTAAAACTGGTTTATAATAATAATAATAATTAAATATTGGCTGTTAGGGAAAGAATTCCGGATCCAATAGCACTTATCAGCAAATAATTCAAATTCTAACAATATATTGACTCCAGGAGTTAAGCATTCTGGAAGGGGTTTTGATGGCTATACTTAACTAAAGTATTTCAAAATAATAATTAATTTCAGATGCGGTTCAAAGGGAGCTGGCACAATTTGAAAGAGTCTGCAACCGGGCCAGGTCGGTCACATCTACTGTTGGTTGTGCATTCAAATCAAATCAAAATTTATTAATCCTATTTAATTAATGATGAATTTACATTTCAGCTTTAGAGGCAGATGAATAATAGAATTTTTAATGTAGGTTTATTTTAGGTGCTGTTTCCAAGAAGCAATTGTTGATGGTCATTAAAACTTTTATCCCTTGTATTGTCTTGTGTTGTACGATCAAGGTTCTTGTAACCGGGTCGCTCTGCCAAAAAAAAAAAAAAACCTTTCCTATCCTTACCATTGCCTACCTTATCGGCTATTTCTAGGTGTCTGTAACCGGGCTGATTCAGTCCCATCCAATTAACCTGCCTAACCCCTCGGTTTTGTTATATGTAAAAGGAGTGTACGGTGGGCCCGGCGTCTCCCGAGAGATCTTGTCTAAGAACTTGGTCGTGCATTCAAAATCAATCAATCAATCAATCAATGAACATAAATTAAAATAACACGATACTTTATTTGTATCTGTACTACAACGTTCTTATACACATCACTGCTAAATAATATTTATGTGCCATACATAAATAATTTTTCTTTCGACTTTTTCGTCATAATTCGAAAGAAAATTCGATATTATTATTTGCTTTTTTCGCGCGCTATTTTTGGCATATAATTAATTTATTCAATTCTAAACTAAGATTTTTCATTCAAATTTTTTGTTAAAAATCGATAAAAAATATCTTGCTCTACTTATTTATCGCTAACGGGAGCGCTATCCATTTCAAAGGGAAATTTTAAATTTCCTTTGTTTTGTACACCCCTTAAACCATTAGAAACTTAATCTTACAATAAAAATTTATAACGCAGCAATATGATTTATTTGGTATAACGTCATGCCAAAATAAATGTTAATTGGTATATTTCAGGTCGTTAAATGTTCGTTTTATGTTGAATTTATTTTTTCATTTTTATGGTATAGCAACATCAGTGAATAAATAGCTACAATTTCAATTGAAATTTCCCTTCGGCGCCGGATAGTGCTCCAATATTAAAACTCGGCTTACCCTACAATGCTAAACCAGAATCTAATAAGACAAATTAAGATTCTAATAGAAAGCTTGAGTGATCATTTCGTACTCTGATTATTTTATTTTTTTTATTCAAAATTATGTTATTAAAAATATTAACTATACTATAAATTTGAAGTAATTAAAATAAAAATGATTAAAAATTAAATTTTCTAAATTATATAATAAAATTATAATCCGTAAAAATGAACAGAGATTCAGCATTAAGTAAACTTTACCTCTTCGGATATCAAGGAAAATGACTTGTACCTAAACAACTGTCCAAAATACCTATCAATTTGGTTAGTTTTCCTAAAAGGTAATGTAATGGTCTATGCCCAGCATTAACAAAACCTGAATCACCATCTTTGGGTAACTAAATTTACTAAAAATATTCAACATTGACAAAAATTTACCTCTTCAAGGAAAATGGCTTGTAGCTAAAAAACTGACCGATATATATATATATATATATATATATATATATATATATATATATATATATATATATATATATATATATATATATATATATATATACATATATATATATATATATATATATATATATATATATATATATATATATATACATATATATATATATATATATATATATATATATATATATATATATATATATATATATACATACATATATATATATATATATATATATATATATATATATATATATATATATATATATATATATATATAAGAGGAATTGCTTCAGTGAACAGAAGAGCATACTGTTGACACTGAAATATTGCACGATACGAATTGCGCTACCAACCAGTTAAATCGATTCAATTGAATATGTGGGGTGGACTTAACAAGTCGATCGCGTGATTTTTTAAACTTTTTGGACAAATTTATTAATTAAAATATTCAAAAATTTAATTTTTTGCGAAATATAAAAAACAAGTGTTTATGAAATGCGTTTATTCAGTATTTCGCATAAATAATATAATTTTCAAAATATTTGCAAAAAACGACAATGCTCCTATAACAGACTGTTATAACAGAATTGAAAATGTTTTCAAGTTCCGTTAGCAGAGTTGACCCAGCAGTGGGTTCCACGTGGTGTTGGTCTGCCGGCTAATAAATATGATAGGTCGTGGAGATGTGGTGACATACAGAATCTTTTTATCCATCGCTGGGAAGGAATAATAGGAATGAAATAAGAGTAAAAATACGGTAACAAATCATCTCCCGGCTTTTGGGATATTGGCTCAACCTCGCTATCTTAATATTAATCTATTGCATTTCAAAATTCATAATGGTGTGCGGTAGAGCAACAAACAATTATAACGAGAGTACCATATAAGACATATGTATAGTAAAAGAAAACTAATCAAAAACAGAAACTAAATAACAGCCGTGAGACTTGTTATTTTCTAGATTGCTTACTACTGGCACTAATTTTCTCTAAAACAATTTATCTGGCTCAAAAATATTTTTCGAAACAGCTACATCAATCGTTAGACACGAATATCGATTGATTTGAGTTATAAATCAGATTCAGTGACTTGCTCAAGCACCAATCACGAAGAAGCCTTTCACGAGGTCCTATCTTCCATTCGTGCCGTCACCTCAATTATCTCAGTAATCTGTTTCTAGACAGTATAAGAATTGGGTTGAATTGGAATTCTAGCAAATTTTAGTTTTGGGGAAGCTGGATTTGACTGGGTCCTGACTTAGCGGATAAAAGCCAAGTTTGGTTCGGCTATAGGGAATGGAGGAGCTGGATAATGCTTTAGCCGATTATTTTCAAATTTATTTTGTAGAAAAATTCAGAACTTCATCCGGGATTTATGTTGGAATCTCGATTCGACTCAACATACGAGATTCGAATATAATTAGTTAAGAAATTGTCTAGCACGGCCGAACTCCAGAACTTGTTTAAAATTCATTTTTAAATCCCCATCCCATTCTGAATATCTGATTTAATAATACATTTTTTTTAGGAATATGGTCAAGTTCCATTCAGAATGGTCGAATTGTAGAACTTCATCAAAATGATACGTTAAAATCCCAATTGTAACGAATCCCATAGTATAAAATTCGTTAACAGAATGTACTTAGTTAAGGATTTCAATCGAATTTACAGTCTTATGCTGGCTAGCCACAGGGCTGGGGTGGGTTTGATTGAAATATGACCAAGTCGTGAGAGACCAGATGAAAAAAAAATAAAACAAAAAGAAAATGACAAAAGAAAAATTGAACAGCAAAAGAAACCCCAAGCTACAATAGCCTAACTCAAACGTACTCACCCATATTGCATCCTCATGTATTTGTATTTACTTTATCTCGTGAAAAAAAAAATTATTAACAATAAAATCCAAAAATGAAAAATTTGTAACGCAAACGAATGAATTATGTAAACTCCTTTTGACGAATTCATATAATTTTGGACATTCTCATATTACAAAAAAGAAAATTATTCATAATCTAAATCCTATGCTACCCTGACCTTATAATCTAATGGTTACATATACATATATTATAAAAATTTGATTGTTTATGTATATGGATGCCAATATTGATTATTTTAAATGTTAAAATGAGAAAAGAAAGTTACCAGTGGCATAGGGTGGTGGCAAAAATAACCTGCTGCATATGATGAAATGTTAAGTGAAGATTCCGGATTTGTATGTACATACATATATATAATCCTCCGTGACTCGAACGTATGGTACTGACTATTAAAAATCCAGTATTCGTATTTCATAGAATTTACTGGCGTAAGTAGTTTAAAACTGTTTTTATTATTAGCCAAGCGGATTTACAATGGCTCATTATTTAATATTATTATCTTATACTTCGATTTTATTAATTAATTTATATATTTATTATTAATATGATCAGATCGTTTCATAGCACTTAGATAGTTTTAAAACTAACACATAATATCTAACTAACACATAAGAAATATTGACGCAATCAAAAGTCCCGTGAAAAGTGCCGACATTTTATCATGACACTCAAATTGACCACTTTCGGTAAAAAAGCCTATTTATTATACTTTCACTTTTTTCAGTTTTTATTTGTTTATTATTTATTTAATTTACTTATTATTTTTCAATGTGATATATCAATTTCTTATTTGTCTCAACAAAAATGTCACAAATAGTTTTAATATTCGTTTGTATTTTCGTTCGTGTTAACTTTAATTTAAATTTGATTTCCACCATTTGAAATTTTATTTTACCCATCCCAGCAAAGTTCTTATTTTATATTTTTGTTTTGTTAATCGCTATTTATTGTTGTTGGTTTTAATTGTGTTTTCTATTTTAGTACATAAATGGATTGAAATTGAATGTAGACCGAAAACAAATTGAATGCAAATTCAACTTATAGTATAACCTTCGCTTGTAGCGTACAATATTCGCTACACAATGCAAACTTACTTTTTTTATTAGAATCCTAGCCCAGCTCTACAATTTGGAAAGTTATTGGTTAGGAAACGGCCTGGTTCCATTCATTATAGCCGAATTCCAAAATTTAGTCAAATTCGGCTTTGCACACCGAATTCATGTAAATCTCGATCACGGATATACTGACGGGTGGGTGACGACAATCACTCCTCTAGTTAGAAATCGAACGAATTTAATTATCATTAATAATAGACATACTATATCATAAAACTTAACCTTTAAGCCTATGAGTAATTCATTTCCAATAGTCACTGTTTAATGCACTTCAAAACATAAAAAATCAAGTTAATTTGTTTCACTCCACTTGAATGGTTCACAAAATAACAATGTATATAATTTCACACTCACTCATACCTATGTACATATTTAGCCACGGTAAGGGTGGGGATCCTATCAAAGTTGTTTCGCTGTCCCTGATTTACATTTTATAATCTATAATTATTTCCTTTCGTCAAAACAAGGAAGCAAGCAAAAATATGAAAATCACAAACTACCAAAATAATGGAGATAGACATCTACTCATTACATAGATGCAGGATCTTCTTAAATATAAGTCTTGCTAACTGCACAGATATGAAATAAAGAATAACTAACTAAAGATGTATTGGCAATTTTTTTTCTATAGAATTTTTTTTAAAATCACTAATATCATATTCGTTCGAAATGTTAGGCAACAAAAATTTACCCGGATTTAGCTGTCAGGGTAAAAAAAAAACTTACAGTAGATGAGCTGTCAGAGTAACATTTTGACATAACATGTTCGTTCGAAAAAAAATTTAGCCGGAAAAGTTACCCAGCGTTAAAAAATCACGATATTTTGTCAGATTTTATAAAAAATTTACACATACATATTATAATCTGAGTTTCGATGGTCTCTAATTGAAACAATTTTTATCAATTTTATTTTCATTTTATTTTATGCTCTTTGTAATACGTTTACTCTTCGACAAGCTAAACACTTCTGACTCTCCTTTTCCAATTCCTGCGTGTTGGCAAATTTCTCCGCCCATCAAACACATTTTCGTAATTCATATATTATAGGGTAAAACCCTATACGGTTAAAATACTATAGCTCGGCGATCCTGACATCTACCGTCTCGATAGACTCTTAATAAAAATCGTACATGTATTGTTTCCAACTTATTCTAACTTTATATAAAAAAATAAAACTTATTGTATAATTATTTTTCAATTTACATTCATACAAATCAAATAATAAAATTAAACCTAAACGGTATAAATGATTCTGAATCTTATTATAATATACTATATATATATATTTTTTTTAAATTATTATTTAGGTACTCAACTTCTTCATATTCTTCCTCTGATTCATTGTTTAAATATTCAGCTTCTTGCTTCTCATTCTCTGAAATATCACTCCCATCGTCAATTCCTGTCTTAGCTTCTTTCCATAATCTAATATAACTTGCATCTAAAAATCTGTCCATCCTATCATACGAGTATGTTTCTCCATTCCCTATTTCGCTCACTACAAATCTGTCACGATCTAATACTTTTTTAATGACGTATGATCCTTTGAATTTTCTTTTTAACTTATTACGCTCTCCTGGTACTACACTATTCTTGATAACAATAAGATCCCCTTGTTTATACTGTGTAACTTTGCTACATTTCTCGTCAAGCTTTCTCTTATTATATTGTTGTAACTTCTCTATACTTTCACTCGCCCTCTTTCGAATTTCAATCAAATTCCGATCTTCATTTTTATTTAATTCCTCTAAATATCTTATCACACCTTCACTTATTTTCCGCTTTCAATTACTCCAAACAGAAGTTTTGACGGTATTTCTTGAATGGACCTGTTCCATGTATTGTTTAATAAAAATTCTGCTTCTATTAAACAAGTATCCCAATCCTTTCCATTCTCTTCTACCAGTTTACTCAAAAGTGGTACGATGGTACGATTATAACGTTCTATTTGGGCATTTGCCTGAGGACATGCAGTTGCATTTAAAACATGCTTTATTCCATATTCATACACAAACTTCTTAAACTGATCTGAGGTAAAAGCAGAACCTCTGCCTGATACTATTATTTGAGGAGTGAGATATGTTAAACATAGCTCTTCAAATGTTTTAAAACCTCCTTTGTGTTCGTAGTTTTGGTTGCAAATAATCTCAAATATTTGGTAAAAGCGTCTATTATGCCAAATACATAACTATTTCTCCCTTTTGTAACCTCTAATGGCCCTAAATGATCTAAATGTATCATCTCGAAAGGACTATCACCCTTATCTACATTATGTAATTTCACAATATCCTTTCTCAACTTTGGGTTATATGAAATACATACAACACAATTTTTAATGTGGGTTAACACTTTTTCCCTCATTTTTGTAAAATAAAACAATCTTTTTATAACTTCACATACCTTATCTACACCGAATTGTCCTATTTCGTTATGATACTTGTATATAAGCGAATCTTCCATATTCTTTGGTACTAGCAATAATAATTTCTTATTCGACTTTTTATAAACTAAACCATCCCTAACTTCATATTCCTTATTCCCACCTTGATCTTCCATCATTTGATTTATTTCTGTTATTTTCTATCTAAGACTTGTCCTTTTATTAAACTTTCCTCGAACAATGAATTTGTGTCCCGTTCTATAACATAAATGTTTACTCGGCTTAAGGCGTCTACATTTCTCATATTGTCTGAGCGTCTAAACTCTATATTATAATCAAACTGTTCCCGATATAAAAACCATCTTGCTATTTTAGGATTTATCTCTATTTTCTATTTAAGCGCGTTACAGTCGGTAACAATAGAAAATTTGATTCCATATAAATATGTCCTAAATCTCTTTAAACTATATACGACAGCAATAGTCTCTAGCTCAAAACTATGAAGTTTTGCTTTACTCGCCGATGTCTTCTTACTGAAGAACATTACTGGATGAAACCTATTATCATCCATCTGTTTCTGCAACATAATGCTTCCAAATCCTACTGCCGATGCATCAGTATGCAATTCTGTTTCTAATAAAGGTGAATAAATTCTTAAAAATGGTTTCGAAATCAGAGTCAATCCCTCAAAGTGCAGAAGGATTTCTTCTGTTCATCTCTAAAAAGAAATTCATCCTTACACTTTAATGTATCTAACAATGGGGTTACAATGACACTAAAATTCTTTATAAATTTTCGGAAATAACTAACTAATCCTATATACCTATGGAGTGATTTATGGTCTATGGGTACCGGATATTCTTGAATGTTTCTTACATGTTTATCCGTTAGCGATATTTTGTTGTAACGAAAGTGATATCCTAAATACTCAATGTTTGGTTTGATAAACTTTCACTTCCCTAACTGAAATTCAATATTGTTTTCAAACAGCCTAATTAACAATTTTTCCAATATTTCCAAATGTTGATCAATATTCTCAGTAGCTATTAATATATCATCTACAAAGAAAATTATTAGATTCTCTCTAATAAATTATTTAATATTTTATTAATATATCTCACAAAAATTGATGGGGAGTTAACGTAACCAAAAGGTAATTTATTGAACTCATACAATCCATCCTCCGTCACAAATGCAGTATATTTCTTTGAGTTCTCACTTAAATCAATGTGATAAAAGCCATTTCTTAAATCTAAACTTGTGAAATATTGTTTCCCTTGTAATTTCTCAATTTGACTTTCAATCACGGTCAACGGAAACCGATCTTTTTCTGCACACTTATTCAACGGCCTATAATTAACGCATAATCTGTATGAACCATTCCTTTTCTTTAACAATACTACTCTACAAGAATAAGATGATTCACTTGCTCGTATTATTCCTTGGCTTAACAAATAATCTATAACCTTGTTTAATTCTTGTCTTTCTAATTGGCTCATTTTTTTGGGTGATACACTAAACTTTTTATTTTCGATCAAAGTAATATCTACCTCGTATTTTATCCTGGCTGTATTATCCTTTGTAATATTTTCTGACATTGTGAATATAAATTAATTACTTCTCCCGCTAAAAGCTTTGTCTCGTCATCGTCTCCTACGTCTAATTCTATTCTATTTACCTCTCGGAAATAGTCACCGGTTAGTTTAGTCACTTCCTGCATAAGATGTATATCGTATTTCGACCTTTTATCTAATTTGTTTTCTGTTACCTTTTTACCCTCTCTTAAAATAGTAACTAAACTAAAACTATTATTATTTAAAAAATCGCGCCCGATTATCGCGTCCACTTTCATGGTATTTTCAGGAACGATAAAAAAATTTACCGTGTATAATTCATTTTGAATTCCTATCATTGCGGATGTTTCCCCCCTTTTATAATTAGCTTCGAATCATTTACCCCGCTAACCTCAATATATTTTACTCTTTTATTCTGTATTTTATTATCGTTTTTGACAAAAGATTATTTTAAAATACTAACACTACTTCCTAAATCTAATAATATATTTAATTTAAAAATAAATTTACCAATTATTAATGTGTTGTAAGCATTCCGTTTTCATTCACCTTAATTTCTTCCTGCTGGAATTTACTGTTTACATCTTCCATAGTATACACTTGCTTGCTATTCTCGATGTTAACTCTGCATTTATTCTCGGTATGCCCCAATTTCTTGCACCACGAACACCTCTCCGCTGTTGACGGCTGCTTACATTCTGTTGCTCGATGACCATTTTGCGAACAATTAAAACATTTTATAGGTTTCGCGCACTGATCTGCTTTATGTCCAACTTCACGACAATGGTGGCATCTTATTGAACTTTTCTATTCGATGCTAGTTTTGTTTGCGACTTCTCTCTTTCTATATTCACCATTGTTATTCTCATTCACGATATTCGGTAGCATTATTTCTATATTCGCCTCGCTAGTATTGCAAACTGGTTTATTTATCCAACTGTATATTTTTTCTCTCGGTAATCCTGTTAATATATACTTAATGATAGCCGGTTCGCTTAATCCTCCCGATACACCAATCGCATACATTTTCATCACATATACCTCGTATGCTCCCCCTTTGCATATACATTTCTGGTTAGTTTAAAAAACACATCCGCTTCATCATTACCATTGCCATACTGTTTAAGCAGGGCTTGTTTTAGCGTTTCAAAGGAATTGATCTGCTCGTCTTTTGCTTCATGAAATAACCTTGGTGCCCCATCCAATCTTGTTATTGCATAAAGCAATGTGGCTTCTTCCGACCATTTATATAATCTGCTATATTTTTCAATTTTGTTTATCCGTCTTTCCACCGTGATATCTCCATTATCAAATACTGGGATTAAACTTGTTATATTTTCGGGATGCATCAACATTTGACGCTTTCCAGACTCTTTTACATTTTCCTCGTTGCCATGTTCATGAAACGGTTCACTATTTTTATTTTTCCGTGGCATCTTACAACACAAACTTTAAATTACACTGAATATCAGTTTTTGGATGTTTATCCCACTTCTGAACTATAATCTGAGTTTCGATCGCCTCTAATTGAAACAATTTTTATCAATTGTATTTTCACTTTATTTTATGCTCTTTGTAGGCGTCTACTCTTCGACATGCTAACACTTCTGACTCCCCTTTTCCAATTCCTGCGTGTTGGCAAATTTCGCCGCCCATCAAACACATTTTCGTAATTCATATATTATAGGGTAAAACCCTATATGGCTAAAATACTATAATACAAAAGTAAACGTCAAAACATAAATATCAAAACACAGACACCGCGCCATTTGTACAATTCAATTTTAAATTTATTTTTGCTTTTATCAGATTTATTAAAATAGTAAGGATAATTTGTAATTTAGTGCGACATATTTTCAAAATATCTTGTGTGTTTTTGCTTTTAATAGATTTATTAAAAGTGTAAGGATAATTTGTAATTTTGTTTGTGCGACGTATTTTCAAAATATCTTGTGTACTAAAATGTTGTGTTTATGTGCGAAATTATATAATTTCTTATGTTTTTAATTGAAAATTATTGATATTGAGTGGTAAATAAATTAATAAAATTGAAAAATGGGAGACACTATATTGAACATTTTAATTCTTTGCTTTATATTTTTTTATTATACCAATGCTAACAAGCTGAAATGATAAACCCGACATTTATAATAAACAATTTTTTGTCTTTCTTTTCACCAATACTAATACAAAAGTCGGGTAATATTTTTCATGTTCGTTTACATAATAATCGGGTACATTTTTTCCAAATTCGAACGAATATGACAGAAGTATAAATCTGTTGGTGCAGAAACAAACAAAAAATCACAATTAGATTGTAGTGTAACCAACTCATACTTCGATAGTTATTTTATTTAGGTATCTGTCAATTCCTGCGTTTGTACCACAGCTAAAACAGCAATGCTAAACGCAAATGACGGCTGTAGCAATATTATAAACACGACATACTCATAGCTCAGCTAGCCAAAATAGCGCTACGTGGCTACGGTATAAACAAGCAACATTGCTACACATGTCAAAATGAAAGTTTTTATTTTATTGTTTACAAAAAAGTTTGAATAAAAGTACATATTTTGTAGCTGAAAATGTTCCATTATTTAATTTTTCGGAAAATTTAAAAAAAAAGGCGCAAGACGTCTAATTTGAAATTTTTTGTTTTTGACAATTGTAGCAACATACGGGATGAACGCAAGCTAAATATAATAAAGAACTATAGCTTTGCTATTTTAGCTGTAGTAAATATAAACGCAGCAAATGAGAGTTAGAGCAGGACTTATATTTAAGTCGATTTTGGTAGATGCAAAATCTACTTAAATACAAGTCCTGCTCTAACGCCCATTGACAGATACCTATATAAAAAAACTACCAAAGAGTGTGTTGGATACACTAACAATGTAATGTAAATTTGATTTTTTTTCATTTTTGTTCGTTTCTGCACCTACACATTTATACTTAATTTTTTAAAAAAAATTACCAATACATCTATAGTTAGTTATTGTTTATTTCATATGTGTGGAGTTAGCAGGACTTAAAAAAAATTAGATTTACGAAAGCTAGATTGAATTTTTATTTAAGAGTGCTTATCACTCGGAGATAATTTTAAGATTTTTTTTCCAAAAGTTGGTAACAATCAGATAGCTTTCGTAAATCTAAAAAAAATTCAGTTTAGCTAAATTTTTTCTCAATTTAGATACATACAATTGCTGTCGTAAATTTACCCAAGAATATAGCAAATGTGTAAACGAAGAATATAAGAAAAATTTGTATAAGCTTTACAGTAACAAGTATTAGCTTACATAGCCGTTTTCGGAAATTAACCCATGGTAACTTTTGGGTAATTTTAATTTTTTTAATGTTGGTAACAAACAGCGTGTTCAGTCCGACCCAAATTATAAAAATTATCATGATATTTGTATCGTTTCATTGAAGTTACCTATATGTACCTTACAATTAGCGAATTAACACAATCGTCTCGAACAACTGGAAAATAAAATTGCAACCACATAAAAAAACGTAGTAATTCTACATTCTAACGAAATAAAATGATTATCTATTATTTAGTATTTTTCGGCAAGATGAATCCAACAATTAATACCGCAAAAAATATACACATAACTATTTTTTATTCTATCTAAATGCAAAACAGCGCTTTTTAAACTTTCATGATACTCGTAAATATGGACATAATTTTCAAGTGTTTCTTCCTGTTCGTTTAAATATTAATTTACGTTGATTTGATAACAATTTCAGATCACATAAATGTTAGCCTAGTAACCTCTCATCATAATAAATTTGTTTAAACAAAATAGGTTATAAAATTTCTTGGTTTTTTTGTGATAAATGAGTGCGTTTTATGGCAAAACGTAATAAAAAATATCATGATATTTTTTATCATTTCCCAAGTATTTTTATTTCCGAAAATCTCTGCATTTTCCTGACATTTTTATGAAATCATCACCGACTTTTGTCAGTAAAAGTGTCCGAAATACTTAAATATTTCCTATGAACTAGTTAAAAATCGGACAAATGATGAATTTAAGTAAACAAAAACTTGTGAAAGGAAGGAAATAAAACAAAAAATATGTAAGATAATTTAACAAAAATTCTATTTAAAATTTGTTTTTTTAATATATAATTTAATGTTTAGCATTACAATACTTATTTTATTAACAGGAATTATTATTTACTTTTGGAACGATTTATTTTAAAAAGTGATAACACTTTTGAAAAATTTTCATTATTCACTATATTTTAAAATAATAAAATTTTCACTTCAAAAATTATGTTGTACTTGATGGCGTCGCAAACCATACTGTGTTTTAATATACATTATTATATTCATTATATTCTCAACAACACACGAATACACTATAAACCCAAAATGTCCAATCATTTCCGGCTATTACGATATATTTTCGGAAAAAATCTAGTACATTAATATTTTTTTCCATTCTGTTATACTTGGATTTTGACCGACTGAACACTAGGAAAGTTACTCAAGTTTTTACCATGTTTATACAAAAAGTAAGTTTACATTTCGCTCAAGAATATTTTTATTCAGTAAAATTCAATGGCGTATTTATGACAGATACGGCATTTTTTTGCTTCTTTTTACTTTAAATCTTTGTAATTTTGTTGTTTTTGTTGTTTTTTGTTTCTGGCTTAGTATTAAATTAGAAGTATCAGGAAAAATACTACTATACTAAGCCAGAAACAAAAAACAACAAAAACTAAATTACCCTAAAGTTACTATACATGTTCGGAAATAGATCGAGGAGTTTTTACTCAAAAGTTACCATGGGCTATTTCCGAAAACGTCCTAAAAATATGTATAAATATATATAAATAAATATATATATATACACACACACATTTATATAAATATATATATATATATATATATATATATATATATATATATATATATATATATTAGGGCGACCCATTTTTCCTCATGTCTGATTTTCTACCGAGCTGAGGGCTAAAAAGATTAGTTTCTATTAGAAATGACCTTATGCAAATTTTTAGGTCTTTCGGACCACATTTTGGGGTCGCTCAAATGGGTTTTTTGCAAAAAACATTAAAACGACCATTAGTGACATTTTTTCCTCCCTTTCACTTCAGCTCGTTCAAGTAATGCCGGTTTAATATTTTCTAAGTATTTTTGAGTAAGCCGAATTCAATGAAATATTAAAATAAGGTGGTTGGCTTAGTAGAAAATTAGTTTTTAGGTTGTTTTACGCAAAAAAATTTAGCTCATAAGTTTCATCGAATTTTGAAAATAGTACCTGTTGTTTTATTATACTTTTCACTATTTGTGGTTATAGAGCAATAAAACACGAAAAATCGAGGTATTGTACGTCATCGTAAATGAAAAATTAACAATTTTATAGCGCTTAAACGACCAAAAGGAACAAATTTCAAATAATTGTTTGCCACTTGCTAAATCAATGGTTAGAGTTTATTAATAAAATATTAAACAGAAACTTAAATAGATAAAGAAATGTTACTAGTACTGTCTTTGAAAATTAATTAATGCCTTAATAATTATTCTAATATATATAAGCTGCTTGTCGCAGAAAAGTTAGGTTTCATATTTTTAAAAGATGAAATTTTGGTTAAGGCCACGGACAAGATTTAAAATAGAAAAAAACATTTCATATGTAATTAACAAGATTTTTATATTTGATATTTTTACTAGTTTTATGTTTCGCAGCAGCCTATTAATTAAGGCATTATATTAATATTTGTTTTTGTTACTAAAGGAATTCTCTTGTTGTGACCTCTTGTTGTGTTATATGTAAGTGGTTCTCCAAGAAATAAAAGTGATAAACATAAAAATTCTTTATAATCATCTCGCCCATTATGTATTTTTCCAAGTTGATCATTAATAAAGGTAATAATATTCTCTTTCTCTGGTGAACTAAAGATTTAATGAACATATGCGTCAGCTAAACCGGAGCCTATTTGGGTAAGGTTAAAAGAATTCCACTGCCTTTGAAATCTCTGAAAAAGCTGAATATCGGGCTCACTGGATGCTTTCTTTAACATGCTACTGAAAGCAACAGATACAATTAATTCATTATATGATGTCTGCAAGTAAACCACAATAAATTTCTGCCAAATCTTTTTTCAAGAAGTTTGCAGGCTCCCTTTAGCTTATCGAAGTAGCTTGCCGTTGTATCAAAGCACAATCCTTTATTATTGTCTGTTATATTCCATTCTTCAGGCATTTTATATGCCATTTTACACTGTTCTATGCCTGTCCCATGTGTTACCATAACCGGATACTATAACGCACAGTCGGTCAACCATTGTTTTCTCTGCTATATATTCTAACATTTTTCCATGCCAAAGTACGGTTAGAATAGAATCTATTTGGAATAGGTCTCTTTGGAAACTGCAATTTATTCTAAATCATGCCCTAATGCATTTGCAGTGGTGGCAATTAGAAGAGCAGGTCCTGAATTGCTTATTTTCGATCAATCCAACGCACCTACTTCTTATCAATCACGTTCTTCATATGTAGCGATGAGTGAGATGAAACGGAATTGTTTGTTTACTTTAGTTCCTTTTCTACTTACAGCTTGATATTCACTGCCGCTATAAGACAATGTAAGTGAGCTGGTGTCCGAAATGATTAAGTTTATATCTGTTTCTTGAGATCTACTTGTTGAAGTTCGTGGATCATTAATCGCCAATGTGGAATTGCTCTCATCCATTGATCGTAATGAACGAATGTTAAAAGCATTAATATTACGTTGTTGCTCGAGAAATCACTTTGACGGATCTTCTGTTTTTTCAATATTAAGACCATGACCAATGTCAAAGAGTTTCCATGCATCTTGTAAGAAAACTTGTCTTTTACTTGTTTCAGTTTCACTTTTTCTGCTAATATTTTTTTTGAGATTCCGATATGTGTCATGTAATTTAATGATTTTTCTAATAATATTTCTCTTTTCCTGATGACAAATACCAAACTTTTGCCAAATGGTAGCTATCTCATCCGCAACAGTGCTAGCTTGAATACTTATACTAGTATTTGTCAGTTTGTGAAGGAATAGTCTAATTACGTCTCGATTCGGAAGATTATCTTTTTGTAGATTTTCAATAGATTCATCTATGAAATTATATAACGAAAAATATCTGAGATGCGATTAAAAATACTAAGTGACAAAACTAACTAATCAACCAACATGCGATGTCTGTACGTTATTTTCTGCATGATGATTAACCACCAAAAATATTTCAGAAACTTCTTGAAAAACTAATGAAATGTTCAAATTTAAAAATCAGAAACGAAAAAACAATTAATATTTTATAAAACTTATTTTATTGTTCGAATAAAAATGTTGCTGGTTCACCTTCTAAAATAATAGTCATTATGCTTAAACCACAGAGAAATAAATCACAATTGTGATTTATCTGTGCTTAAACTAAACTGCAATCACCTCGTATCTACATTAGATAAAAGGATGTACGAGTATTATACCATTTTAGAATCTGGTTCTCTTACATTTCTTTTCACCAAACACGCTCAAACTTTTATAACAAAAAATATTTAGCACATTTCAAGCTGAAAATTAAAGTTTAAATTTTTTTTCAAAAAAAGTGCAACAGCTACTCGTACTTATACTATTTACTGCATATCTATTAGTATTGTCCATTAAGAATATTATAACACCAAAAAACCTATGGATTTAATTTATTTGTAGCCGTGGTGATCGGAAACGTAAAGTAATGTGAAAAAATGGACTTTTAAAAAAAATGATATATCTTAGGTACTACTTGAGATATATTTCTTTTTGTATTTTATTTTGAGCGCCTAGTAGCTCTACTATAAGGTGCTTCAGGCTTATCCATTCATTCTGGGACACCCTGTATATATATGTATATATAGTATGTGGGCAAAAAGTAGTAAGACTTTATAATTTAAATTTCGCGCGGAAAATCATTCGTCGAAATATTTTTTTTCTATGGTGGTATGACTGTCAGTGACATCTGAGCCAAATGTCAATTAAAATAATCATTAGTGTTTAGTATACGCTTATCTTTCCGAAGCCGAAAAAACCACGTCAAAGCAAGTCAAAAATCAAGGTGATTTTAGCACCACGATAATGCACTTTCTCATGCTGCATTGGTTTTACGTGACTTTTTCGCCAAAAATTTCACCCATATCGTTCCGAAACCACCGTATTCGCCTGATTTAGCTCCGTATGACGTCTGGCTGTTCATCAAACTCAAACGACCGCTCCGGGGAAACCGTTTTGAGTCAATTGTCAATTGAAGACATTAAACGTTGAACGTCGTTGAACGACGTTAAATGTCATTTATATAAATGTTAAACAGAACAGGTCCTAGTATGGGCCCTGTGAAACGCCTTTGGAAATTAATAGTTGTTCACTTTATGTCTGATTTACAGCGACAACTTGCGGACGGGATCTGAGATAAAACTCGAACCATAATAATTTCCATACAAATTTTATTAGAAACAAAATTGTTACTGAAAAGGAAAATAGTCCCTAAGTTTAATGCACCATTACCGGCTATTGTTATAATATGCCCCTCACGTTTAATCTTGTAAATCCGGTATTATTTTTTAATCACGATTGCTGATAAGAATGTTCTTTACAGGGATAAAGAGTAAGGGTAAGTTGTGCAGGCTCGATACTCATTTATGGGACATTTTCTTCT